>JBBPFK010000212.1:0-70000 GCA_037975005.1 Platalea minor
CTACTTGAAGAGCAGCAAGAGCTTTTTGTCTTTGCACCGTTGGTGTGGGAGGAATCTCGGGACCGGTCGCAATTCCTGGGCTGAGATTCAGCTCTACTCAACGTCCCAGGCAGCTAGTCTTGGAGTTTGGGAGGCTGACGAAAGAGACAGCGTCAGCGTTTGTGGGGCTGTGAATGGGGTTGCCTGGCTACTTGAAGAGCAGCAAGAGCTTTTGGTCCTGGCCCCTTTGGGGTGGGAGGAATCCCGGGACATTCGCAATTCCTGGGCTGTGATTCAGCTCTATTCATCGTCCCAGGCAGATAGTCTTGGAATTTGGGAGGGTCACGAAAGAGACAGCGTCAGCGTTTGTGAGGCTGTGAATGGGGTTGCCTGGCTACTTGAAGAGCAGCAAGAGCTTTTGGTCCTGGACCCTTTGGGGTGGGAGGAATCTCGGGACATTCGCAATTCCTGGGCTGCGATTCAGCTCTATTCATCGTCCCAGGCAGATAGTACAGGAGTTTGGGAGGCTTACGAAAGAGACAGCGTCAGCGTTTGTGGGGCTGTGAATGGGGTTGCCTGGCCACTTCAAGAACAGCAAGTGCTTTTGGGTCCTGGCCCCCTTTGGGGTGGGAGGAATCTCGGGATGTTTGCAAGTGCTGAGCCTGGCTATGGCTGTAAGCAGCGTCCCAGGCAGATATTATTATAGTTTGGGAGGCACACAAAAGAGACATCGGCAGCGTTTGTGGGGCTGTGAATGGGGTTGCCTGGCTACTTGAAGAGCAGCAAGAGCTTCTGGTCCTGGCCCCTTTGGGGTGGGAGGAATCCTGGGACGTTCGCAGCTGCTGATCCTGGTTCTGGCTGCACTCAGTGTCCCAGGCAGCTAGACTTGGAGTTTGGGAGGCTCACGAAAGAGACAGCGTCAGCGTTTGTGGGGCTGTGAATGGGGTTGCCTGGCTACTTGAAGAGCAGCAAGAGCTTCTGGTCCTGGCCCCTTTGGGGTGGGAGGAATCCAGGGACTTTTGCAATCACTGAGCCTGGTTCTGGCTGTACTCAGCGTCCCAGGCAGATAGCCTTGGATTTTGGGTGGACAGAGAAAGAGACAGCGTCAGCGTTTGTGGGGCTGTGAATGGGGTTGCCTGGCTACTTGAAGAGCAGCAAGAGCTTCTGGTCCTGGCCCTTTGGGGTGGGAGAATCCCAGGACATTCGCAATCGCTGAGCCTGACTCCGGCTGCACTCAGCGTCCCAGGCAGCTAGTCTTGGAGTTTGGGAGGCTCACGAAAGAGACAGCGTCAGCGTTTGTGGGGCTGTGAATGGGGTTGCCTGGCTACTTGAAGAGCAGCAAGAGCTTTTGGTCCTGGCCCCTTTGGGGTGGGAGGAATCTCGGGACATTCGCAATTCCTGGGCTGTGATTCAGCTCTATTCATCGTCCCAGGCAGATAGTCTTGGAATTTGGGAGGGTCACGAAAGAGACAGCGTCAGCGTTTGTGAGGCTGTGAATGGGGTTGCCTGGCTACTTGAAGAGCAGCAAGAGCTTTTGGTCCTGGACCCTTTGGGGTGGGAGGAATCCGGGGACGGTCGCAATTGCTGAGCCTGGCTATGGGTGTACTCAGCTTCCCAGGCAGCTAGTCTTGGAGTTTGGGAGGCTGACGAAAGAGACAGCGTCAGCGTTTGTGGGGCTGTGAATGGGGTTGCCTGGCTACTTGAAGAGCAGCAAGAGCTTTTGGTCCTGGCCCCTTTGGGGTGGGAGGAATCTCGGGACATTCGCAATTCTGGGCTGCGATTCAGCTCTTTTCATCGTCCCAGGCAGATAGTACAGGAGTTTGGGAGGCTTACGAAAGAGACAGCGTCAGCGTTTGTGGGGCTGTGAATGGGGTTTCCTGGCCACTTCAAGAACAGCAAGTGCTTTTGGTCCTGGCCCCTTTGGGGTGGGAGGAATCTCGGGATGTTTGCAAGTGCTGAGCCTGGCTATGGCTGTAAGCAGCGTCCCAGGCAGATAGTCTTGGAGTTTGGGAGGCTCACGAAAGAGACAGCATCAGCGTTTGTGGGGCTGTGAATGGGGTTGCCTGGCTACTTGAAGAGCAGCAAGAGCTTCTGGTCCTGGCCCCTTTGGGGTGGGAGGAATCCCGGGACGTTCGCAACTGCTGATCCTGGTTCTGGCTGCACTCAGTGTCCCAGGCAGCTAGACTTGGAGTTTGGGAGGCTCACGAAAGAGACAGCGTCAGCGTTTGTGGGGCTGTGAATGGGGTTGCCTGGCTACTTGAAGAGCAGCAAGAGCTTCTGGTCCTGGCCCCTTTGGGGTGGGAGGAATCCAGGGACTTTTGCAATCACTGAGCCTGGTTCTGGCTGTACTCAGCGTCCCAGGCAGATAGCCTTGGATTTTGGGTGGACAGAGAAAGAGACAGCGTCAGCGTTTCTGGGGCTGTGAATGGGGTTGCCTGGCTACTTGAAGAGCAGCAAGAGCTTCTGGTCCTGGCCCCTTTGGGGTGGGAGGAATCCCAGGACATTCGCAATCGCTGAGCCTGACTCCGGCTGCACTCAGCGTCCCAGGCAGCTAGTATTGGAGTTTGGGAGGCTCACGAAAGAGACAGCGTCAGCGTTTGTGGGGCTGTGAATGGGGTTGCCTGGCTACTTGAAGAGCAGCAAGAGCTTTTGGTCCTGGCCCCTTTGGGGTGGGAGGAATCTCGGGACATTCGCAATTCCTGGGCTGTGATTCAGCTCTATTCATCGTCCCAGGCAGATAGTCTTGGAATTTGGGAGGGTCACGAAAGAGACAGCGTCAGCGTTTGTGAGGCTGTGAATGGGGGTTGCCTGGCTACTTGAAGAGCAGCAAGAGCTTTTGGTCCTGGACCCTTTGGGGTGGGAGGAATCCCGGGACGGTCGCAATTGCTGAGCCTGGCTATGGGTGTACTCAGCTTCCCAGGCAGCTAGTCTTGGAGTTTGGGAGGCTCACGAAAGAGACAGCGTCAGCGTTTGTGGGACTGTGAATGGGGTTGCCTGGCTACTTGAAGAGCAGCAAGAGCTTCTGGTCCTGGCCCCTTTGGGGTGGGAGGAATCCCAGGACTTTCGCAATCGCTGAGCCTGGTTCCGGCTGCAGTCAGCGTCCCAGGCAGAGAGCCTTGGAATTTGGGAGGCTCACGAAAGAGACAGCGTCAGGGTTTGTGGGGCCGTGAATGGGGTTGCCTGGCTACTTGAATAGCAGCAAGAGCTTCTGGTCCTGGCCCCTTTGGGGTGGGAGGAATCCCGGGACATTCGCAATCGCTGAGCCTGGCTCCTGATGTAATCAGTGTCCCAGGCAGCTAGTCTTGGAGTCTGGGAGGCTCACGAAAGAGACAGCGTCAGCGTTTGTGGGGCTGTGAATGGGGTTGCCTGGCTACTTGAAGAGCAGCAAGAGCTTTTGGTCCTGGCCCCTTTGGGGTGGGAGGAATCCCGGGACTTTTGCAATCGCTGAGCCTGGTTCTGGCTGTACTCAGCGTCCCAGGCAGCTAGTCTTGGAGTTTGGGAGGACAGAGAAAGAGACAGCATCAGCGTTTGTGGGGCTGTGAATGGGGTTGCTGGCTACTTGAAGAGCAGCAAGAGCTTTTGGTCCTGGCCCCTTTGGGGTGGGAGGAATCTCGGGACGGTCGCAATTCCTGGGCTGAGATTCAGCTCTTTTCATCGTCCCAGGCAGATAGTACAGGAGTTTGGGAGGCTTACGAAAGAGACAGCGTCAGCGTTTGTGGGGCTGTGAATGGGGTTTCCTGGCTACTTGAAGAGCAGCAAGAGCTTTTTGTCTTTGCACCGTTGGTGTGGGAGGAATCTCGGGACGGTCGCAATTCCTGGGCTGAGATTCAGCTCTACTCAACGTCCCAGGCAGCTAGTCTTGGAGTTTGGGAGGCTGACGAAAGAGACAGCGTCAGCGTTTGTGGGGCTGTGAATGGGGTTGCCTGGCTACTTGAAGAGCAGCAAGAGCTTTTGGTCCTGGCCCCTTTGGGGTGGGAGGAATCCCGGGACATTCGCAATTCCTGGGCTGTGATTCAGCTCTATTCATCGTCCCAGGCAGATAGTCTTGGAATTTGGGAGGGTCACGAAAGAGACAGCGTCAGCGTTTGTGAGGCTGTGAATGGGGTTGCCTGGCTACTTGAAGAGCAGCAAGAGCTTTTGGTCCTGGACCCTTTGGGGTGGGAGGAATCTCGGGACATTCGCAATTCCTGGGCTGCGATTCAGCTCTATTCATCGTCCCAGGCAGATAGTACAGGAGTTTGGGAGGCTTACGAAAGAGACAGCGTCAGCGTTTGTGGGGCTGTGAATGGGGTTGCCTGGCCACTTCAAGAACAGCAAGTGCTTTTGGTCCTGGCCCCTTTGGGGTGGGAGGAATCTCGGGATGTTTGCAAGTGCTGAGCCTGGCTATGGCTGTAAGCAGCGTCCCAGGCAGATATTATTATAGTTTGGGAGGCACACAAAAGAGACATCGGCAGCGTTTGTGGGGCTGTGAATGGGGTTGCCTGGCTACTTGAAGAGCAGCAAGAGCTTCTGGTCCTGGCCCCTTTGGGGTGGGAGGAATCCCGGGACGTTCGCAGCTGCTGATCCTGGTTCTGGCTGCACTCAGTGTCCCAGGCAGCTAGACTTGGAGTTTGGGAGGCTCACGAAAGAGACAGCGTCAGCGTTTGTGGGGCTGTGAATGGGGTTGCCTGGCTACTTGAAGAGCAGCAAGAGCTTCTGGTCCTGGCCCCTTTGGGGTGGGAGGAATCCAGGGACTTTTGCAATCACTGAGCCTGGTTCTGGCTGTACTCAGCGTCCCAGGCAGATAGCCTTGGATTTTGGGTGGACAGAGAAAGAGACAGCGTCAGCGTTTGTGGGGCTGTGAATGGGGTTGCCTGGCTACTTGAAGAGCAGCAAGAGCTTCTGGTCCTGGCCCCTTTGGGGTGGGAGGAATCCCAGGACATTCGCAATCGCTGAGCCTGACTCCGGCTGCACTCAGCGTCCCAGGCAGCTAGTCTTGGAGTTTGGGAGGCTCACGAAAGAGACAGCGTCAGCGTTTGTGGGGCTGTGAATGGGGTTGCCTGGCTACTTGAAGAGCAGCAAGAGCTTTTGGTCCTGGCCCCTTTGGGGTGGGAGGAATCTCGGGACATTCGCAATTCCTGGGCTGTGATTCAGCTCTATTCATCGTCCCAGGCAGATAGTCTTGGAATTTGGGAGGGTCACGAAAGAGACAGCGTCAGCGTTTGTGAGGCTGTGAATGGGGTTGCCTGGCTACTTGAAGAGCAGCAAGAGCTTTTGGTCCTGGACCCTTTGGGGTGGGAGGAATCCCGGGACGGTCGCAATTGCTGAGCCTGGCTATGGGTGTACTCAGCTTCCCAGGCAGCTAGTCTTGGAGTTTGGGAGGCTGACGAAAGAGACAGCGTCAGCGTTTGTGGGGCTGTGAATGGGGTTGCCTGGCTACTTGAAGAGCAGCAAGAGCTTTTGGTGCTGGCCCCTTTGGGGTGGGAGGAATCTCGGGACATTCGCAATTCCTGGGCTGCGATTCAGCTCTTTTCATCGTCCCAGGCAGATAGTACAGGAGTTTGGGAGGCTTACGAAAGAGACAGCGTCAGCGTTTGTGGGGCTGTGAATGGGGTTTCCTGGCCACTTCAAGAACAGCAAGTGCTTTTGGTCCTGGCCCCTTTGGGGTGGGAGGAATCTCGGGATGTTTGCAAGTGCTGAGCCTGGCTATGGCTGTAAGCAGCGTCCCAGGCAGATAGTCTTGGAGTTTGGGAGGCTCACGAAAGAGACAGCATCAGCGTTTGTGGGGCTGTGAATGGGGTTGCCTGGCTACTTGAAGAGCAGCAAGAGCTTCTGGTCCTGGCCCCTTTGGGGTGGGAGGAATCCCGGGACGTTCGCAACTGCTGATCCTGGTTCTGGCTGCACTCAGTGTCCCAGGCAGCTAGACTTGGAGTCTGGGAGGCTCACGAAAGAGACAGCGTCAGCGTTTGTGGGGCTGTGAATGGGGTTGCCTGGCTACTTGAAGAGCAGCAAGAGCTTTTGGTCCTGGCCCCTTTGGGGTGGGAGGAATCCCGGGACTTTTGCAATCGCTGAGCCTGGTTCTGGCTGTACTCAGCGTCCCAGGCAGCTAGTCTTGGAGTTTGGGAGGACAGAGAAAGAGACAGCATCAGCGTTTGTGGGGCTGTGAATGGGGTTGCTGGCTACTTGAAGAGCAGCAAGAGCTTTTTGTCTTTGCACCTTTGGTGTGGGAGGAATCTCGGGACGGTCGCAATTCCTGGGCTGAGATTCAGCTCTACTCAACGTCCCAGGCAGATAGTCTTGGAGTTTGGGAGGCTCACGAAAGAGACAGCGTCAGCGTTTGTGGGGCTGTGAATGGGGTTGCCTGGCTACTTGAAGAGCAGCAAGAGCTTCTGGTCCTGGCCCCTTTGGGGTGGGAGGAATCCCGGGACATTCGCAATCGCTGAGCCTGGTTCCGGCTGCAGTCAGCGTCCCAGGCAGAGAGCCTTGGAATTTGGGAGGCTCACGAAAGAGACAGCGTCAGGGTTTGTGGGGCTGTGAATGGGGTTGCCTGGCTACTTGAAGAGCAGCAAGAGCTTTTGGTCCTGGCCCCTTTGGGGTGGGAGGAATCCCGGGATGGTCGCAATTGCTGAGCCTGGCTCCGGCTGTACTCAGCGTCCCAGGCAGCTAGTCTTGGAGTTTGGGAGGCTCACGAAAGAGACAGCGTCAGCGTTTGTGGGGCTGTGAATGGGGTTGCCTGGCTACTTGAAGAGCAGCAAGAGCTTCTGGTCCTGGCCCCTTTGGGGTGGGAGGAATCCAGGGACTTTTGCAATCACTGAGCCTGGTTCTGGCTGTACTCAGCGTCCCAGGCAGATAGCCTTGGATTTTGGGTGGACAGAGAAAGAGACAGCGTCAGCGTTTGTGGGGCTGTGAATGGGGTTGCCTGGCTACTTGAAGAGCAGCAAGAGCTTCTGGTCCTGGCCCCTTTGGGGTGGGAGGAATCCCGGGACATTCGCAATCGCTGAACCTGGCTCCTGATGTAATCATTGTCCCAGGCAGCTAGTACTGGTGTTTGGGAGGCTCACGAAAGAGACAGCGTCAGCGTTTGTGGGGCTGTGAATGGGGTTGCCTGGCTACTTGAAGAGCAGCAAGAGCTTTTGGTCCGGGCCCCTTTGGGGTGGGAGGAATCCTGGGACGGTCGCAATTGCTGAGCCTGGCTCTGGCTGTACTCATCGTCCCAGGCAGCTAGTCTTGGAGTTTGGGAGGCCACAGAAAGAGACAGCGTCAGAGTTTGTGGGGCTGTGAATGGGGTTGCCTGGCTACTTGAAGAGCAGCAAGAGCTTTTGGTCCTGGCCCCTTTGGGGTGGGAGGAATCTCACGACGTTCACAACTGCTGATCCTGGTTCTGGCTGTACTCAGTGTCCCAGGCAGATAGTCTTCGAGTTTGGGAGGCTCACGAAAGAGACAGCGTCAGCGTTTGTGGGGCTGTGAATGGGGTTGCCTGGATACTTGAAGAGCAGCAAGAGCTTTTTGTCTTTGCACCGTTGGTATGGGAGGAATCTCGGGACGGTCGCATTTCCTGGGCTGAGATTCAGCTCTACTCAACGTCCCAGGCAGCTAGTCTTGGAGTTTGGGAGGCTCACAAAAGAGACTGTGTCAGCGTTTGTGGGGTTATTAATGTGGTTGCCTGGCTACTTGAAGAGCAGCAAGAGCTTCTGGTCCTGGCCCCTTTGGGGTGGCAGGAATCCTGGGACATTCGCAATCGCTGAGCCTGACTCCGGCTGCACTCAGCGGCCCAAGCAGCTAGTATTGGAGTTTGGGAGGCTCACGAAAGAGACAGCATCAGCGTTTGTGGGGCTGTGAATGGGGTTGCCTGGCTACTTGAAGAGCAGCAAGAGCTTTTGGTCCTGGCCCCTTTGGGGTGGGAGGAATCTCGGGACATTCGCAATTCCTGGGCGGTGATTCAGCTCTATTCATCGTCCCAGGCAGATAGTCTTGGAATTTGGGAGGCTCACGAAAGAGACAGCGTCAGCGTTTGTGGGGCTGTGAATGGGGTTGCCTGGCTACTTGAAGAGCAGCAAGAGCTTTTGGTCCTTGCACGTTTGGGGTGGGAGGAATTCCGGGACGGTCGCAATTGCTGAGCCTGGCTCCGGCTGTACTCAGCGTCCCAGGCAGCTAGTCTTGGAGTTTGGGAGGCTCACGAAAGAGACAGCGTCAGCGTTTGTGGGGCTGTGAATGGGGTTGCCTGGCTACTTGAAGAGCAGCAAGAGCTTCTGGTCCTGGCCCCTTTGGGGTGGGAGGAATCCAGGGACTTTTGCAATCACTGAGCCTGGTTCTGGCTGTACTCAGCGTCCCAGGCAGATAGCCTTGGATTTTGGGTGGACAGAGAAAGAGACAGCGTCAGCGTTTGTGGGGCTGTGAATGGGGTTGCCTGGCTACTTGAAGAGCAGCAAGAGCTTTTGGTCCTGGCCCCTTTGGGGTGGGAGGAATCCCGGGACATTCGCAATCGCTGAACCTGGCTCCTGATGTAATCATTGTCCCAGGCAGCTAGTATTGGTGTTTGGGAGGCTCACGAAAGAGACAGCGTCAGGGTTTGTGGGGCTGTGAATGGGGTTGCCTGGCTACTTGAAGAGCAGCAAGAGCTTTTGGTCCGGGCCCCTTTGGGGTGGGAGGAATCCTGGGACGGTCGCAATTGCTGAGCCTGGCTCTGGCTGTACTCATAGTCCCAGGCAGCTAGTCTTGGAGTTTGGGAGGCCACAGAAAGAGACAGCGTCAGAGTTTGTGGGGCTGTGAATGGGGTTGCCTGGCTACTTGAAGAGCAGCAAGAGCTTTTGGTCCTGTCCCCTTTGGGGTGGGAGGAATCTCACGACGTTCGCAACTGCTGATCCTGGTTCTGGCTGTACTCAGTGTCCCAGGCAGATAGTCTTCGAGTTTGGGAGGCTCACGAAAGAGACAGCGTCAGCGTTTGTGGGGCTGTGAATGGGGTTGCCTGGATACTTGAAGAGCAGCAAGAGCTTTTTGTCTTTGCACCGTTGGTGTGGGAGGAATCTCGGGACGGTCGCATTTCCTGGGCTGAGATTCAGCTCTACTCAACGTCCCAGGCAGCTAGTCTTGGAGTTTGGGAGGCTCACAAAAGAGACTGTGTCAGCGTTTGTGGGGTTATTAATGTGGTTGCCTGGCTACTTGAAGAGCAGCAAGAGCTTTTGGTCCTGGCCCCTTTGGGGTGGTAGGAATCCCGGGACTTTTGCAATCGCTGAGCCTGGTTCTGGCTGTACTCAGCGTCCCAGGCAGCTAGTCTTGGAGTTTGGGAGGCTCACGAAAGAGACAGCGTCAGCGTTTGTGGGGCTGTGAATGGGGTTGCCTGGCTACTTGAAGAGCAGCAAGAGCTTTTGGTCCTTGCATGTTTGGGGTGGGAGGAATTCCGGGACGGTCGCAATTGCTGAGCCTGGTTCTGGCTGTACTCAGCGTCCCAGGCAGATATTCTTGGAGTTTGGGAGGCTCACGAAAGAGACAGCGTCAGCGTTTGTGGGGCTGTGAATGGGGTTGCCTGGCTACTTGAAGAGCAGCAAGAGCTTTTGGTCCTGGCCCCTTTGGGGTGGGAGGAATCCCGGGACGTTCGCAATCGCTGAGCCTGGTTCCGGCTGCACTCAGTGTCCCAGGCAGCTAGTCTTGGAGTTTGGGAGGCTCACGAAAGAGACAGCGTCAGCGTTTGTGGGGCTGTGAATGGGGTTGCCTGGCTACTTGAAGAGCAGCAAGAGCTTTTGGTCCTGGCCCCTTTGGGGTGGGAGGAATCCAGGGACTTTTGCATACACTGAGCCTGGTTCTGGCTGTACTCAGCGTCCCAGGCAGATAGTCTTGGAGTTTGGGAGGCCACAGAAAGAGACAGCATCAGCGTTTGTGGGGCTGTGAATGGGGTTGCCTGGCTACTTGAAGAGCAGCAAGAGCTTTTGGTCCTGGCCCCTTTGGGGTGGGAGGAATCCCGGGACGTTCGCAATTGCTGAGCCTGGCTCCGGCTGTACTCAGCGTCCCAGGCAGCTAGTCTTGGAGTTTGGGAGGCTCACGAAATAGACAGCGTCAGCGTTTGTGGGGCTGTGAATGGGGTTGCCTGGCTACTTGAAGAGCAGCAAGAGCTTTTGGTCCTGGCCCCTTTGGGGTGGGAGGAATCTCGGGACGGTCGCAATTCCTGGGCTGAGATTCAGCTCTACTCAACGTCCCAGGCAGCTAGTCTTGGAGTTTGGGAGGCTCACAAAAGAGACAGAGTCAGCGTTTGTGAGGCTGTGAATGGGGTTGCCTGGCTACTTGAAGAGCAGCAAGAGCTTTTGGTCCTGGCCCCTTTGGGGTGGGAGGAATCCCGGGACGGTCGCAA
This sequence comes from Platalea minor, assembly GCA_037975005.1. Classification (NCBI taxonomy): domain Eukaryota; kingdom Metazoa; phylum Chordata; class Aves; order Pelecaniformes; family Threskiornithidae; genus Platalea; species Platalea minor. The sequence goes on from JBBPFK010000212.1 coordinate 10,301, forward strand.
TTGCTGAGCCTGGCTATGGGTGTACTCAGCTTCCCAGGCAGCTAGTCTTGGAGTTTGGGAGGCTGACGAAAGAGACAGCGTCAGCGTTTGTGGGGCTGTGAATGGGGTTGCCTGGCTACTTGAAGAGCAGCAAGAGCTTTTGGTCCTGGCCCCTTTGGGGTGGGAGGAATCTCGGGACGGTCGCAATTCCTGGGCTGAGATTCAGCTCTTTTCATCGTCCCAGGCAGATAGTACAGGAGTTTGGGAGGCTTACGAAAGAGACAGCGTCAGCGTTTGTGGGGCTGTGAATGGGGTTTCCTGGCTACTTGAAGAGCAGCAAGAGCTTTTTGTCTTTGCACCGTTGGTGTGGGAGGAATCTCGGGACGGTCGCAATTCCTGGGCTGAGATTCAGCTCTACTCAACGTCCCAGGCAGCTAGTCTTGGAGTTTGGGAGGCTGACGAAAGAGACAGCGTCAGCGTTTGTGGGGCTGTGAATGGGGTTGCCTGGCTACTTGAAGAGCAGCAAGAGCTTTTGGTCCTGGCCCCTTTGGGGTGGGAGGAATCCCGGGACATTCGCAATTCCTGGGCTGTGATTCAGCTCTATTCATCGTCCCAGGCAGATAGTCTTGGAATTTGGGAGGGTCACGAAAGAGACAGCGTCAGCGTTTGTGAGGCTGTGAATGGGGTTGCCTGGCTACTTGAAGAGCAGCAAGAGCTTTTGGTCCTGGCCCCTTTGGGGTGGGAGGAATCTCGGGACATTCGCAATTCCTGGGCTGCGATTCAGCTCTATTCATCGTCCCAGGCAGATAGTACAGGAGTTTGGGAGGCTTACGAAAGAGACAGCGTCAGCGTTTGTGGGGCTGTGAATGGGGTTGCCTGGCCACTTCAAGAACAGCAAGTGCTTTTGGTCCTGGCCCCTTTGGGGTGGGAGGAATCTCGGGATGTTTGCAAGTGCTGAGCCTGGCTATGGCTGTAAGCAGCGTCCCAGGCAGATATTATTATAGTTTGGGAGGCACACAAAAGAGACATCGGCAGCGTTTGTGGGGCTGTGAATGGGGTTGCCTGGCTACTTGAAGAGCAGCAAGAGCTTCTGGTCCTGGCCCCTTTGGGGTGGGAGGAATCCCGGGACGTTCGCAGCTGCTGATCCTGGTTCTGGCTGCACTCAGTGTCCCAGGCAGCTAGACTTGGAGTTTGGGAGGCTCACGAAAGAGACAGCGTCAGCGTTTGTGGGGCTGTGAATGGGGTTGCCTGGCTACTTGAAGAGCAGCAAGAGCTTCTGGTCCTGGCCCCTTTGGGGTGGGAGGAATCCAGGGACTTTTGCAATCACTGAGCCTGGTTCTGGCTGTACTCAGCGTCCCAGGCAGATAGCCTTGGATTTTGGGTGGACAGAGAAAGAGACAGCGTCAGCGTTTGTGGGGCTGTGAATGGGGTTGCCTGGCTACTTGAAGAGCAGCAAGAGCTTCTGGTCCTGGCCCCTTTGGGGTGGGAGGAATCCCAGGACATTCGCAATCGCTGAGCCTGACTCCGGCTGCACTCAGCGTCCCAGGCAGCTAGTCTTGGAGTTTGGGAGGCTCACGAAAGAGACAGCGTCAGCGTTTGTGGGGCTGTGAATGGGGTTGCCTGGCTACTTGAAGAGCAGCAAGAGCTTTTGGTCCTGGCCCCTTTGGGGTGGGAGGAATCTCGGGACATTCGCAATTCCTGGGCTGTGATTCAGCTCTATTCATCGTCCCAGGCAGATAGTCTTGGAATTTGGGAGGGTCACGAAAGAGACAGCGTCAGCGTTTGTGAGGCTGTGAATGGGGTTGCCTGGCTACTTGAAGAGCAGCAAGAGCTTTTGGTCCTGGACCCTTTGGGGTGGGAGGAATCCGGGGACGGTCGCAATTGCTGAGCCTGGCTATGGGTGTACTCAGCTTCCCAGGCAGCTAGTCTTGGAGTTTGGGAGGCTGACGAAAGAGACAGCGTCAGCGTTTGTGGGGCTGTGAATGGGGTTGCCTGGCTACTTGAAGAGCAGCAAGAGCTTTTGGTCCTGGCCCCTTTGGGGTGGGAGGAATCTCGGGACATTCGCAATTCCTGGGCTGCGATTCAGCTCTTTTCATCGTCCCAGGCAGATAGTACAGGAGTTTGGGAGGCTTACGAAAGAGACAGCGTCAGCGTTTGTGGGGCTGTGAATGGGGTTTCCTGGCCACTTCAAGAACAGCAAGTGCTTTTGGTCCTGGCCCCTTTGGGGTGGGAGGAATCTCGGGATGTTTGCAAGTGCTGAGCCTGGCTATGGCTGTAAGCAGCGTCCCAGGCAGATAGTCTTGGAGTTTGGGAGGCTCACGAAAGAGACAGCATCAGCGTTTGTGGGGCTGTGAATGGGGTTGCCTGGCTACTTGAAGAGCAGCAAGAGCTTCTGGTCCTGGCCCCTTTGGGGTGGGAGGAATCCCGGGACGTTCGCAACTGCTGATCCTGGTTCTGGCTGCACTCAGTGTCCCAGGCAGCTAGACTTGGAGTTTGGGAGGCTCACGAAAGAGACAGCGTCAGCGTTTGTGGGGCTGTGAATGGGGTTGCCTGGCTACTTGAAGAGCAGCAAGAGCTTCTGGTCCTGGCCCCTTTGGGGTGGGAGGAATCCAGGGACTTTTGCAATCACTGAGCCTGGTTCTGGCTGTACTCAGCGTCCCAGGCAGATAGCCTTGGATTTTGGGTGGACAGAGAAAGAGACAGCGTCAGCGTTTGTGGGGCTGTGAATGGGGTTGCCTGGCTACTTGAAGAGCAGCAAGAGCTTCTGGTCCTGGCCCCTTTGGGGTGGGAGGAATCCCAGGACATTCGCAATCGCTGAGCCTGACTCCGGCTGCACTCAGCGTCCCAGGCAGCTAGTATTGGAGTTTGGGAGGCTCACGAAAGAGACAGCGTCAGCGTTTGTGGGGCTGTGAATGGGGTTGCCTGGCTACTTGAAGAGCAGCAAGAGCTTTTGGTCCTGGCCCCTTTGGGGTGGGAGGAATCTCGGGACATTCGCAATTCCTGGGCTGTGATTCAGCTCTATTCATCGTCCCAGGCAGATAGTCTTGGAATTTGGGAGGGTCACGAAAGAGACAGCGTCAGCGTTTGTGAGGCTGTGAATGGGGTTGCCTGGCTACTTGAAGAGCAGCAAGAGCTTTTGGTCCTGGACCCTTTGGGGTGGGAGGAATCCCGGGACGGTCGCAATTGCTGAGCCTGGCTATGGGTGTACTCAGCTTCCCAGGCAGCTAGTCTTGGAGTTTGGGAGGCTGACGAAAGAGACAGCGTCAGCGTTTGTGGGGCTGTGAATGGGGTTGCCTGGCTACTTGAAGAGCAGCAAGAGCTTTTGGTCCTGGCCCCTTTGGGGTGGGAGGAATCTCGGGACATTCGCAATTCCTGGGCTGAGATTCAGCTCTTTTCATCGTCCCAGGCAGATAGTACAGGAGTTTGGGAGGCTTACGAAAGAGACAGCGTCAGCGTTTGTGGGGCTGTGAATGGGGTTTCCTGGCTACTTGAAGAGCAGCAAGAGCTTTTTGTCTTTGCACCGTTGGTGTGGGAGGAATCTCGGGACGGTCGCAATTCCTGGGCTGAGATTCAGCTCTACTCAGCGTCCCAGGCAGCTAGTCTTGGAGTTTGGGAGGCTCACAAAAGAGACAGCGTCAGCGTTTGTGGGGCTATTAATGTGGTTGCCTGCCTACTTGAAGAGCAGCAAGAGCTTCTGGTCCTGGCCCCTTTGGGGTGGGAGGAATCCCGGGACATTCGCAATCGCTGAGCCTGACTCCGGCTGCACTCAGCGTCCCAGGCAGCTAGTATTGGAGTTTGGGAGGCTCACGAAAGAGACAGCGTCAGCGTTTGTGGGACTGTGAATGGGGTTGCCTGGCTACTTGAAGAGCAGCAAGAGCTTTTGGTCCTGGCCCCTTTGGGGTGGGAGGAATCTCGGGACATTCGCAATTCCTGGGCTGTGATTCAGCTCTATTCATCGTCCCAGGCAGATAGTCTTGGAATTTGGGAGGCTCACGAAAGAGACAGCGTCAGCGTTTGTGGGGCTGTGAATGGGGTTGCCTGGCTACTTGAAGAGCAGCAAGAGCTTTTGGTCCTGGCCCCTTTGGGGTGGGAGGAATCCCGGGACGGTCGCAATTGCTGAGCCTGGCTATGGGTGTACTCAGCTTCCCAGGCAGCTAGTCTTGGAGTTTGGGAGGCTGACGAAAGAGACAGCGTCAGCGTTTGTGGGGCTGTGAATGGGGTTGCCTGGCTACTTGAAGAGCAGCAAGAGCTTTTGGTGCTGGCCCCTTTGGGGTGGGAGGAATCTCGGGACATTCGCAATTCCTGGGCTGCGATTCAGCTCTTTTCATCGTCCCAGGCAGATAGTACAGGAGTTTGGGAGGCTTACGAAAGAGACAGCGTCAGTGTTTGTGGGGCTGTGAATGGGGTTGCCTGGCTACTTGAAGAGCAGCAAGAGCTTTTGGTGCTGGCCCCTTTGGGGTGGGAGGAATCCCGGGACTTTTGCAATCGCTGAGCCTGGTTCTGGCTGTACTCAGCGTCCCAGGCAGGTAGTCTTGGAGTTTGGGAGGACAGAGAAAGAGACAGCATCAGAGTTTGTGGGGCTGTGAGTGGGGTTGCCTGGCTACTTGAAGAGCAGCAAGAGCTTTTTGTCTTTGCACCTTTGGTGTGGGAGGAATCTCGGGACGGTCGCAATTCCTGGGCTGAGATTCAGCTCTACTCAACGTCCCAGGCAGATAGTCTTGGAGTTTGGGAGGCTCACGAAAGAGACAGCGTCAGCGTTTGTGGGACTGTGAATGGGGTTGCCTGGCTACTTGAAGAGCAGCAAGAGCTTCTGGTCCTGGCCCCTTTGGGGTGGGAGGAATCCCGGGACATTCGCAATCGCTGAGCCTGGCTCCTGATGTAATCAGTGTCCCAGGCAGCTATTATTGGTGTTTGGGAGGCTCACGAAAGAGACAGCGTCAGTGTTTGTGGGGCTGTGAATGGGGTTGCCTGGCTACTTGAAGAGCAGCAAGAGCTTTTGGTCCGGGCCCCTTTGGGGTGGGAGGAATCCCGGGACATTCGCAATTGCTGAGCCTGGCTCCGGCTGTACTCAGCGTCCCAGGCAGCTAGTCTTGGAGTCTGGGAGGCTCACGAAAGAGGCAGCGTCAGCGTTTGTGGGGCTGTGAATGGGGTTGCCTGGCTACTTGAAGAGCAGCAAGAGCTTTTGGTCCTGGCCCCTTTGGGGTGGGAGGAATCCTGGGACATTCGCAATCGCTGAGCCTGACTCCGGCTGCACTCAGCGTCCCAGGCAGATAGTCTTGGAGTTTGGGAGGCTCACGAAAGAGACAGCGTCATGGTTTGTGGGGCCGTGAATGGGGTTGCCTGGCTACTTGAAGAGCAGCAAGAGCTTTTGGTCCTGGCCCCTTTGGGGTGGGAGGAATCCTGGGACGGTCGCAATTGCTGAGCCTGGTTCTGGCTGTACTCAGCGTCCCAGGCAGCTAGTCTTGGAGTTTGGGAGGCTCACGAAAGAGACAGCGTCAGTGTTTGTGGGGCTGTGAATGGGGTTGCCTGGCTACTTGAAGAGCAGCAAGAGCTTTTGGTCCTGGCCCCTTTGGGGTGGGAGGAATCCCGGGACTTTTGCAATCGCTGAGCCTGGTTCTGGCTGTTCTCAGCGTCCCAGGCAGCTAGTCTTGGAGTTTGGGAGGACAGAGAAAGAGACAGCGTCAGCGTTTGTGGGGCTGTGAATGGGGTTGCCTGGCTACTTGAAGAGCAGCAAGAGCTTCTGGTCCTGGCCCCTTTGGGGTGGGAGGAATCCCGGGACATTCGCAATCGCTGAACCTGGCTCCTGATGTAATCATTGTCCCAGGCAGATAGTCTTGGAGTTTGGGAGGCTCACGAAAGAGACAGCGTCAGCGTTTGTGGGGCTGTGAATGGGGTTGCCTGGCTACTTGAAGAGCAGCAAGAGCTTTTGGTCCTGGCCCCTTTGGGGTGGGAGGAATCTCGGGACATTCGCAATCGCTGAGCCTGGTTCTGGCTGTACTCAGCGTCCCAGGCACCTAGACTTGGAGTTTGGGAGAACAGAGAAAGAGACAGCGTCAGAGTTTGTGGGGCTGTGAATGGGGTTGCCTGGCTACTTGAAGAGCAGCAAGAGCTTTTGGTCCTGGCCCCTTTGGGGTGGGAGGAATCCCGGGACGTTCGCAATTGCTGAGCCTGGCTCCGGCTGTACTCAGCGTCCCAGGCAGCTAGTCTTGGAGTTTGGGAGGCTCACGAAAGAGACAGCGTCAGCGTTTGTGGGGCTGTGAATGGGGTTGCCTGGCTACTTGAAGAGCAGCAAGAGCTTTTGGTCCTGGCCCCTTTGGGGTGGGAGGAATCTCGGGACGGTCGCAATTCCTGGGCTGAGATTCAGCTCTACTCAACGTCCCAGGCAGATAGTCTTGGAGTTTGGGAGGCTCACAAAAGAGACAGAGTCAGCGTTTGTGAGGCTGTGAATGGGGTTGCCTGGCTACTTGAAGAGCAGCAAGAGCTTTTGGTCCTGGCCCCTTTGGGGTGGGAGGAATCCCGGGACGGTCGCAATTGCTGAGCCTGGCTATGGGTGTACTCAGCTTCCCAGGCAGCTAGTCTTGGAGTTTGGGAGGCTGACGAAAGAGACAGCGTCAGCGTTTGTGGGGCTGTGAATGGGGTTGCCTGGCTACTTGAAGAGCAGCAAGAGCTTTTGGTCCTGGCCCCTTTGGGGTGGGAGGAATCTCGGGACATTCGCAATTCCTGGGCTGCGATTCAGCTCTTTTCATCGTCCCAGGCAGATAGTACAGGAGTTTGGGAGGCTTATGAAAGAGACAGCGTCAGCGTTTGTGGGGCTGTGAATGGGGTTGCCTGGCTACTTGAAGAGCAGCAAGAGCTTTTGGTCCTGGCCCCTTTGGGGTGGTAGGAATCCCGGGACATTCGCAATCGCTGAGCCTGGCTCCGGCTGAACTCAGCGTCCCAGGCAGCTAGTCTTGGAGTTTGGGAGGCTGACGAAAGAGACAGCGTCAGGGTTTGTGAGGCTGTGAATGGGGTTGCCTGGCTACTTGAAGAGCAGCAAGAGCTTTTGGTCCTGGCCCCTTTGGGGTGGGAGGAAACCCAGGATATTCGCAATCGCTGAGCCTGGCTCCTGATGTAATCAGTGTCCCAGGCAGCTAGTCTTGGAGTCTGGGAGGCTCACGAAAGAGACAGCGTCAGCGTTTGTGGGGCTGTGAATGGGGTTGCCTGGCTACTTGAAGAGCAGCAAGAGCTTTTGGTCCTGGCCCCTTTGGGGTGGTAGGAATCCTGGGACTTTTGCAATCGCTGAGCCTGGTTCTGGCTGTACTCAGCGTCCCAGGCAGCTAGTCTTGGAGTTTGGGAGGCTCACGAAAGAGACAGCATCAGCGTTTGTGGGGCTGTGAATGGGGTTGCCTGGCTACTTGAAGAGCAGCAAGAGCTTTTCGTCTTTGCACCTTTGGTGTGGGAGGAATCTCGGGACGGTCGCAATTCCTGGGCTGAGATTCAGCTCTACTCAACGTCCCAGGCAGCTAGTCTTGGAGTTTGGGAGGCTCACGAAAGAGACAGCGTCAGCGTTTGTGGGGCTGTGAATGGGGTTGCCTGGCTACTTGAAGAGCAGCAAGAGCTTCTGGTCCTGGCCCCTTTGGGGTGGGAGGAATCCCGGGACATTCGCAATCGCTGAGCCTGGTTCCGGCTGCAGTCAGCGTCCCAGGCAGAGAGCCTTGGAATTTGGGAGGCTCACGAAAGAGACAGCGTCAGGGTTTGTGGGGCCGTGAATGGGGTTGCCTGGCTACTTGAAGAGCAGCAAGAGCTTTTGGTCCTGGCCCCTTTGGGGTGGGAGGAATCCCGGGACATTCGCAATCGCTGAGCCTGGCTCCTGATGTAATCAGTGTCCCAGGCAGCTAGTCTTGGAGTCTGGGAGGCTCACGAAAGAGACAGCGTCAGCGTTTGTGGGGCTGTGAATGGGGTTGCCTGGCTACTTGAAGAGCAGCAAGAGCTTTTGGTCCTGGCCCCTTTAGGGTGGTAGGAATCCCGGGACTTTTGCAATCGCTGAGCCTGGTTCTGGCTGTACTCAGCGTCCCAGGCAGCTAGTCTTGGAGTTTGGGAGGACAGAGAAAGAGACAGCATCAGCGTTTGTGGGGCTGTGAATGGGGTTGCTGGCTACTTGAAGAGCAGCAAGAGCTTTTTGTCTTTGCACCTTTGGTGTGGGAGGAATCTCGGGACGGTCGCAATTCCTGGGCTGAGATTCAGCTCTACTCAGCGTCCCAGGCAGAGAGCCTTTGAATTTGGGAGGCTCACGAAAGAGACAGCGTCAGGGTTTGTGGGGCCGTGAATGGGGTTGCCTGGCTACTTGAAGAGCAGCAAGAGCTTTTGCTCCTGGCCCCTTTGGGGTGGGAGGAATCCCGGGACATTCGCAATTGCTGAGCCTGGCTCCGGCTGTACTCAGCGTCCCAGGCAGCTAGTCTTGGAGTTTGGGAGGCTCACAAAAGAGACAGCGTCAGCGTTTGTGGGGCTGTGAATGGGGTTGCCTGGCTACTTGAAGAGCAGCAAGAGCTTCTGGTCCTGGCCCTTTGGGGTGGGAGGAATCCAGGGACTTTTGCAATCACTGAGCCTGGTTCTGGCTGTACTCAGCGTCCCAGGCAGATAGCCTTGGATTTTGGGTGGACAGAGAAAGAGACAGCGTCAGCGTTTGTGGGGCTGTGAATGGGGTTGCCTGGCTACTTGAAGAGCAGCAAGAGCTTCTGGTCCTGGCCCCTTTGGGGTGGGAGGAATCCCAGGACATTCGCAATCGCTGAGCCTGACTCCGGCTGCACTCAGCGTCCCAGGCAGCTAGTATTGGAGTTTGGGAGGCTCACGAAAGAGACAGCGTCAGCGTTTGTGGGGCTGTGAATGGGGTTGCCTGGCTACTTGAAGAGCAGCAAGAGCTTTTGGTCCTGGCCCCTTTGGGGTGGGAGGAATCTCGGGACATTCGCAATTCCTGGGCTGTGATTCAGCTCTATTCATCGTCCCAGGCAGATAGTCTTGGAATTTGGGAGGGTCACGAAAGAGACAGCGTCAGCGTTTGTGAGGCTGTGAATGGGGTTGCCTGGCTACTTGAAGAGCAGCAAGAGCTTTTGGTCCTGGACCCTTTGGGGTGGGAGGAATCCCGGGACGGTCGCAATTGCTGAGCCTGGCTATGGGTGTACTCAGCTTCCCAGGCAGCTAGTCTTGGAGTTTGGGAGGCTGACGAAAGAGACAGCGTCAGCGTTTGTGGGGCTGTGAATGGGGTTGCCTGGCTACTTGAAGAGCAGCAAGAGCTTTTGGTCCTGGCCCCTTTGGGGTGGGAGGAATCCCGGGACTTTTGCAATCGCTGAGCCTGGTTCTGGCTGTACTCAGCGTCCCAGGCAGGTAGTCTTGGAGTTTGGGAGGACAGAGAAAGAGACAGCATCAGAGTTTGTGGGGCTGTGAGTGGGGTTGCCTGGCTACTTGAAGAGCAGCAAGAGCTTTTTGTCTTTGCACCTTTGGTGTGGGAGGAATCTCGGGACGGTCGCAATTCCTGGGCTGAGATTCAGCTCTACTCAACGTCCCAGGCAGATAGTCTTGGAGTTTGGGAGGCTCACGAAAGAGACAGCGTCAGCGTTTGTGGGACTGTGAATGGGGTTGCCTGGCTACTTGAAGAGCAGCAAGAGCTTCTGGTCCTGGCCCCTTTGGGGTGGGAGGAATCCCGGGACATTCGCAATCGCTGAGCCTGGCTCCTGATGTAATCAGTGTCCCAGGCAGCTATTATTGGTGTTTGGGAGGCTCACGAAAGAGACAGCGTCAGTGTTTGTGGGGCTGTGAATGGGGTTGCCTGGCTACTTGAAGAGCAGCAAGTGCTTTTGGTCCGGGCCCCTTTGGGGTGGGAGGAATCCCGGGACATTCGCAATTGCTGAGCCTGGCTCCGGCTGTACTCAGCGTCCCAGGCAGCTAGTCTTGGAGTTTGGGAGGCTCACAAAAGAGACAGCGTCAGCGTTTGTGGGGCTGTGAATGGGGTTGCCTGGCTACTTGAAGAGCAGCAAGAGCTTCTGGTCCTGGCCCTTTGGGGTGGGAGGAATCCAGGGACTTTTGCAATCACTGAGCCTGGTTCTGGCTGTACTCAGCGTCCCAGGCAGATAGCCTTGGATTTTGGGTGGACAGAGAAAGAGACAGCGTCAGCGTTTGTGGGGCTGTGAATGGGGTTGCCTGGCTACTTGAAGAGCAGCAAGAGCTTCTGGTCCTGGCCCCTTTGGGGTGGGAGGAATCCCAGGACATTCGCAATCGCTGAGCCTGACTCCGGCTGCACTCAGCGTCCCAGGCAGCTAGTATTGGAGTTTGGGAGGCTCACGAAAGAGACAGCGTCAGCGTTTGTGGGGCTGTGAATGGGGTTGCCTGGCTACTTGAAGAGCAGCAAGAGCTTTTGGTCCTGGCCCCTTTGGGGTGGGAGGAATCTCGGGACATTCGCAATTCCTGGGCTGTGATTCAGCTCTATTCATCGTCCCAGGCAGATAGTCTTGGAATTTGGGAGGGTCACGAAAGAGACAGCGTCAGCGTTTGTGAGGCTGTGAATGGGGTTGCCTGGCTACTTGAAGAGCAGCAAGAGCTTTTGGTCCTGGACCCTTTGGGGTGGGAGGAATCCCGGGACGGTCGCAATTGCTGAGCCTGGCTATGGGTGTACTCAGCTTCCCAGGCAGCTAGTCTTGGAGTTTGGGAGGCTGACGAAAGAGACAGCGTCAGCGTTTGTGGGGCTGTGAATGGGGTTGCCTGGCTACTTGAAGAGCAGCAAGAGCTTTTGGTCCTGGCCCCTTTGGGGTGGGAGGAATCCCGGGACTTTTGCAATCGCTGAGCCTGGTTCTGGCTGTACTCAGCGTCCCAGGCAGGTAGTCTTGGAGTTTGGGAGGACAGAGAAAGAGACAGCATCAGCGTTTGTGGGGCTGTGAGTGGGGTTGCCTGGCTACTTGAAGAGCAGCAAGAGCTTTTTGTCTTTGCACCTTTGGTGTGGTAGGAATCTCGGGACGGTCGCAATTCCTGGGCTGAGATTCAGCTCTACTCAACGTCCCAGGCAGATAGTCTTGGAGTTTGGGAGGCTCACGAAAGAGACAGCGTCAGCGTTTGTGGGACTGTGAATGGGGTTGCCTGGCTACTTGAAGAGCAGCAAGAGCTTCTGGTCCTGGCCCCTTTGGGGTGGGAGGAATCCCGGGACATTCGCAATCGCTGAGCCTGGCTCCTGATGTAATCAGTGTCCCAGGCAGCTATTATTGGTGTTTGGGAGGCTCACGAAAGAGACAGCGTCAGTGTTTGTGGGGCTGTGAATGGGGTTGCCTGGCTACTTGAAGAGCAGCAAGTGCTTTTGGTCCGGGCCCCTTTGGGGTGGGAGGAATCCCGGGACATTCGCAATTGCTGAGCCTGGCTCCGGCTGTACTCAGCGTCCCAGGCAGCTAGTCTTGGAGTCTGGGAGGCTCACGAAAGAGGCAGCGTCAGCGTTTGTGGGGCTGTGAATGGGGTTGCCTGGCTACTTGAAGAGCAGCAAGAGCTTTTGGTCCTGGCCCCTTTGGGGTGGGAGGAATCCCGGGACATTCGCAATCGCTGAGCCTGACTCCGGCTGCACTCAGCGTCCCAGGCAGATAGTCTTGGAGTTTGGGAGGCTCACAAAAGAGACAGCGTCAGCGTTTGTGGGGCCGTGAATGGGGTTGCCTGGCTACTTGAAGAGCAGCAAGAGCTTTTGGTCCTGGCCCCTTTGGGGTGGGAGGAATCCTGGGACGGTCGCAATTGCTGAGCCTGGTTCTGGCTGTACTCAGCGTCCCAGGCAGCTAGTCTTGGAGTTTGGGAGGCTCACGAAAGAGACAGCGTCAGTGTTTGTGGGGCTGTGAATGGGGTTGCCTGGCTACTTGAAGAGCAGCAAGAGCTTTTGGTCCTGGCCCCTTTGGGGTGGGAGGAATCCCGGGACTTTTGCAATCGCTGAGCCTGGTTCTGGCTGTTCTCAGCGTCCCAGGCAGCTAGTCTTGGAGTTTGGGAGGACAGAGAAAGAGACAGCGTCAGCGTTTGTGGGGCTGTGAATGGGGTTGCCTGGCTACTTGAAGAGCAGCAAGAGCTTTTGGTCCTGGCCCCTTTGGGGTGGGAGGAATCCCGGGACATTCGCAATCGCTGAGCCTGGTTCCGGCTGCAGTCAGCGTCCCAGGCAGAGAGCCTTGGAATTTGGGAGGCTCACGAAAGAGACAGCGTCAGGGTTTGTGGGGCCGTGAATGGGGTTGCCTGGCTACTTGAAGAGCAGCAAGAGCTTTTGGTCCTGGCCCCTTTGGGGTGGGAGGAATCCCGGGACATTCGCAATTGCTGAGCCTGGTTCTGGCTGTACTCAGCGTCCCAGGCAGATAGCCTTGGATTTTGGGTGGACAGAGAAAGAGACAGCGTCAGCGTTTGTGGGGCTGTGAATGGGGTTGCCTGGCTACTTGAAGAGCAGCAAGAGCTTTTGGTCCTGGCCCCTTTGGGGTGGGAGGAATCCCGGGACTTTTGCAATCGCTGAGCCTGGTTCTGGCTGTACTCAGCGTCCCAGGCAGGTAGTCTTGGAGTTTGGGAGGACAGAGAAAGAGACAGCATCAGAGTTTGTGGGGCTGTGAGTGGGGTTGCCTGGCTACTTGAAGAGCAGCAAGAGCTTTTTGTCTTTGCACCTTTGGTGTGGTAGGAATCTCGGGACGGTCGCAATTCCTGGGCTGAGATTCAGCTCTACTCAACGTCCCAGGCAGATAGTCTTGGAGTTTGGGAGGCTCACGAAAGAGACAGCGTCAGCGTTTGTGGGACTGTGAATGGGGTTGCCTGGCTACTTGAAGAGCAGCAAGAGCTTCTGGTCCTGGCCCCTTTGGGGTGGGAGGAATCCCGGGACATTCGCAATCGCTGAGCCTGGCTCCTGATGTAATCAGTGTCCCAGGCAGCTATTATTGGTGTGTGGGAGGCTCACGAAAGAGACAGCGTCAGTGTTTGTGGGGCTGTGAATGGGGTTGCCTGGCTACTTGAAGAGCAGCAAGTGCTTTTGGTCCGGGCCCCTTTGGGGTGGGAGGAATCCCGGGACATTCGCAATTGCTGAGCCTGGCTCCGGCTGTACTCAGCGTCCCAGGCAGCTAGTCTTGGAGTCTGGGAGGCTCACGAAAGAGGCAGCGTCAGCGTTTGTGGGGCTGTGAATGGGGTTGCCTGGCTACTTGAAGAGCAGCAAGAGCTTTTGGTCCGGGCCCCTTTGGGGTGGGAGGAATCCCGGGACATTCGCAATCGCTGAGCCTGACTCCGGCTGCACTCAGCGTCCCAGGCAGATAGTCTTGGAATTTGGGAGGGTCACGAAAGAGACAGCGTCAGCGTTTGTGAGGCTGTGAATGGGGTTGCCTGGCTACTTGAAGAGCAGCAAGAGCTTTTGGTCCTGGCCCCTTTGGGGTGGGAGGAATCCCGGGACGGTCGCAATTGCTGAGCCTGGCTATGGGTGTACTCAGCTTCCCAGGCAGCTAGTCTTGGAGTTTGGGAGGCTGACGAAAGAGACAGCGTCAGCGTTTGTGGGGCTGTGAATGGGGTTGCCTGGCTACTTGAAGAGCAGCAAGAGCTTTTGGTCCTTGCACGTTTGGGGTGGGAGGAATCCCGGGACTTTTGCAATTGCTGAGCCTGGTTCTGGCTGTACTCAGCGTCCCAGGCAGGTAGTCTTGGAGTTTGGGAGGACAGAGAAAGAGACAGCATCAGAGTTTGTGGGGCTGTGAGTGGGGTTGCCTGGCTACTTGAAGAGCAGCAAGAGCTTTTTGTCTTTGCACCTTTGGTGTGGGAGGAATCTCGGGACGGTCGCAATTCCTGGGCTGAGATTCAGCTCTACTCAACGTCCCAGGCAGATAGTCTTGGAGTTTGGGAGGCTCACGAAAGAGACAGCGTCAGCGTTTGTGGGACTGTGAATGGGGTTGCCTGGCTACTTGAAGAGCAGCAAGAGCTTCTGGTCCTGGCCCCTTTGGGGTGGGAGGAATCCCGGGACATTCGCAATCGCTGAGCCTGGCTCCTGATGTAATCAGTGTCCCAGGCAGCTATTATTGGTGTTTGGGAGGCTCACGAAAGAGACAGCGTCAGTGTTTGTGGGGCTGTGAATGGGGTTGCCTGGCTACTTGAAGAGCAGCAAGTGCTTTTGGTCCGGGCCCCTTTGGGGTGGGAGGAATCCCGGGACATTCGCAATCGCTGAGCCTGGCTCCGGCTGTACTCAGCGTCCCAGGCAGCTAGTCTTGGAGTCTGGGAGGCTCACGAAAGAGGCAGCGTCAGCGTTTGTGGGGCTGTGAATGGGGTTGCCTGGCTACTTGAAGAGCAGCAAGAGCTTTTGGTCCTGGCCCCTTTGGGGTGGGAGGAATCCCGGGACATTCGCAATCGCTGAGCCTGACTCCGGCTGCACTCAGCGTCCCAGGCAGATAGTCTTGGAGTTTGGGAGGCTCACGAAAGAGACAGCGTCATGGTTTGTGGGGCCGTGAATGGGGTTGCCTGGCTACTTGAAGAGCAGCAAGAGCTTTTGGTCCTGGCCCCTTTGGGGTGGGAGGAATCCTGGGACGGTCGCAATTGCTGAGCCTGGTTCTGGCTGTACTCAGCGTCCCAGGCAGCTAGTCTTGGAGTTTGGGAGGCTCACGAAAGAGACAGCGTCAGTGTTTGTGGGGCTGTGAATGGGGTTGCCTGGCTACTTGAAGAGCAGCAAGAGCTTTTGGTCCTGGCCCCTTTGGGGTGGGAGGAATCCCGGGACTTTTGCAATCGCTGAGCCTGGTTCTGGCTGTTCTCAGCGTCCCAGGCAGCTAGTCTTGGAGTTTGGGAGGACAGAGAAAGAGACAGCGTCAGCGTTTGTGGGGCTGTGAATGGGGTTGCCTGGCTACTTGAAGAGCAGCAAGAGCTTCTGGTCCTGGCCCCTTTGGGGTGGGAGGAATCCCGGGACATTCGCAATCGCTGAGCCTGGCTCCTGATGTAATCAGTGTCCCAGGCAGCTATTATTGGTGTTTGGGAGGCTCACGAAAGAGACAGCGTCAGTGTTTGTGGGGCTGTGAATGGGGTTGCCTGGCTACTTGAAGAGCAGCAAGTGCTTTTGGTCCGGGCCCCTTTGGGGTGGGAGGAATCCCGGGACATTCGCAATTGCTGAGCCTGGCTCCGGCTGTACTCAGCGTCCCAGGCAGCTAGTCTTGGAGTCTGGGAGGCTCACGAAAGAGGCAGCGTCAGCGTTTGTGGGGCTGTGAATGGGGTTGCCTGGCTACTTGAAGAGCAGCAAGAGCTTTTGGTCCTGGCCCCTTTGGGGTGGGAGGAATCCCGGGACATTCGCAATCGCTGAGCCTGGTTCCGGCTGCAGTCAGCGTCCCAGGCAGAGAGCCTTGGAATTTGGGAGGCTCACGAAAGAGACAGCGTCAGCGTTTGTGGGACTGTGAATGGGGTTGCCTGGCTACTTGAAGAGCAGCAAGAGCTTTTGGTCCTGGCCCCTTTGGGGTGGGAGGAATCCCGGGACATTCGCAATCGCTGAGCCTGGCTCCTGATGTAATCAGTGTCCCAGGCAGCTATTATTGGTGTTTGGGAGGCTCACGAAAGAGACAGCGTCAGTGTTTGTGGGGCTGTGAATGGGGTTGCCTGGCTACTTGAAGAGCAGCAAGAGCTTTTTGTCATGGACCCTTTGGGGTGGGAGGAATCCCGGGACGGTCGCAATTGCTGAGCCTGGCTCCGGCTGTACTCAGCGTCCCAGGCAGCTAGTCTTGGAGTTTGGGAGGCTGACGAAAGAGACAGCGTCAGCGTTTGTGGGGCTGTGAATGGGGTTGCCTGGCTACTTGAAGAGCAGCAAGAGCTTTTGGTCCTGGCCCCTTTGGGGTGGGAGGAATCCCGGGACATTCGCAATCGCTGAGCCTGACTCCGGCTGCACTCAGCGTCCCAGGCAGATAGTCTTGGAGTTTGGGAGGCTCACGAAAGAGACAGCGTCATGGTTTGTGGGGCCGTGAATGGGGTTGCCTGGCTACTTGAAGAGCAGCAAGAGCTTTTGGTCCTGGCCCCTTTGGGGTGGGAGGAATCCTGGGACGGTCGCAATTGCTGAGCCTGGTTCTGGCTGTACTCAGCGTCCCAGGCAGCTAGTCTTGGAGTTTGGGAGGCTCACAAAAGAGACAGAGTCAGCGTTTGTGAGGCTGTGAATGGGGTTGCCTGGCTACTTGAAGAGCAGCAAGAGCTTTTGGTCCTGGCCCCTTTGGGGTGGGAGGAATCCCGGGACGGTCGCAATTGCTGAGCCTGGCTATGGGTGTACTCAGCTTCCCAGGCAGCTAGTCTTGGAGTTTGGGAGGCTGACGAAAGAGACAGCGTCAGCGTTTGTGGGGCTGTGAATGGGGTTGCCTGGCTACTTGAAGAGCAGCAAGAGCTTTTGGTCCTGGCCCCTTTGGGGTGGGAGGAATCCCGGGACATTCGCAATCGCTGAGCCTGACTCCGGCTGCACTCAGCGTCCCAGGCAGCTAGTCTTGGAGTTTGGGAGGCTCACGAAAGAGACAGCGTCAGCGTTTGTGGGGCTGTGAATGGGGTTGCCTGGCTACTTGAAGAGCAGCAAGAGCTTTTGGTCCTGGCCCCTTTGGGGTGGGAGGAATCTCGGGACATTCGCAATTCCTGGGCTGTGATTCAGCTCTATTCATCGTCCCAGGCAGATAGTCTTGGAATTTGGGAGGCTCACGAAAGAGACAGCGTCAGCGTTTGTGAGGCTGTGAATGGGGTTGCCTGGCTACTTGAAGAGCAGCAAGAGCTTTTGGTCCTGGACCCTTTGGGGTGGGAGGAATCCCGGGACGGTCGCAATTGCTGAGCCTGGCTATGGGTGTACTCAGCTTCCCAGGCAGCTAGTCTTGGAGTTTGGGAGGCTGACGAAAGAGACAGCGTCAGCGTTTGTGGGGCTGTGAATGGGGTTGCCTGGCTACTTGAAGAGCAGCAAGAGCTTCTGGTCCTGGCCCCTTTGGTGTGGGAGGAATCCCGGGACATTCGCAATCGCTGAACCTGGCTCCTGATGTAATCATTGTCCCAGGCAGCTAGTATTGGTGTTTGGGAGGCTCACGAAAGAGACAGCGTCAGGGTTTGTGGGGCTGTGAATGGGGTTGCCTGGCTACTTGAAGAGCAGCAAGAGCTTTTGGTCCGGGCCCCTTTGGGGTGGGAGGAATCCTGGGACGGTCGCAATTGCTGAGCCTGGCTCTGGCTGTACTCATCGTCCCAGGCAGCTAGTCTTGGAGTTTGGGAGGCCACAGAAAGAGACAGCGTCAGAGTTTGTGGGGCTGTGAATGGGGTTGCCTGGCTACTTGAAGAGCAGCAAGAGCTTTTGGTCCTGTCCCCTTTGGGGTGGGAGGAATCTCACGACGTTCGCAACTGCTGATCCTGGTTCTGGCTGTACTCAGTGTCCCAGGCAGATAGTCTTCGAGTTTGGGAGGCTCACGAAAGAGACAGCGTCAGCGTTTGTGGGGCTGTGAATGGGGTTGCCTGGATACTTGAAGAGCAGCAAGAGCTTTTTGTCTTTGCACCGCTGGTGTGGGAGGAATCTCGGGACGGTCGCATTTCCTGGGCTGAGATTCAGCTCTACTCAACGTCCCAGGCAGCTAGTCTTGGAGTTTGGGAGGCTCACAAAAGAGACTGTGTCAGCGTTTGTGGGGTTATTAATGTGGTTGCCTGGCTACTTGAAGAGCAGCAAGAGCTTCTGGTCCTGGCCCCTTTGGGGTGGCAGGAATCCTGGGACATTCGCAATCGCTGAGCCTGACTCCGGCTGCACTCAGCGGCCCAAGCAGCTAGTCTTGGAGTTTGGGAGGCTCACGAAAGAGACAGCATCAGCGTTTGTGGGGCTGTGAATGGGGTTGCCTGGCTACTTGAAGAGCAGCAAGAGCTTTTGGTCCTGGCCCCTTTGGGGTGGGAGGAATCCCGGGACGGTCGCAATTGCTGAGCCTGGCTATGGGTGTACTCAGCTTCCCAGGCAGCTAGTCTTGGAGTTTGGGAGGCTGACGAAAGAGACAGCGTCAGCGTTTGTGGGGCTGTGAATGGGGTTGCCTGGCTACTTGAAGAGCAGCAAGAGCTTTTGGTCCTGGCCCCTTTGGGGTGGGAGGAATCCCGGGACATTCGCAATCGCTGAGCCTGACTCCGGCTGCACTCAGCGTCCCAGGCAGATAGTCTTGGAGTTTGGGAGGCTCACAAAAGAGACAGCGTCAGCGTTTGTGGGGCCGTGAATGGGGTTGCCTGGCTACTTGAAGAGCAGCAAGAGCTTTTGGTCCTGGCCCCTTTGGGGTGGGAGGAATCCTGGGACGGTCGCAATTGCTGAGCCTGGTTCTGGCTGTACTCAGCGTCCCAGGCAGCTAGTCTTGGAGTTTGGGAGGCTCACGAAAGAGACAGCGTCAGTGTTTGTGGGGCTGTGAATGGGGTTGCCTGGCTACTTGAAGAGCAGCAAGAGCTTTTGGTCCTGGCCCCTTTGGGGTGGGAGGAATCCCGGGACTTTTGCAATCGCTGAGCCTGGTTCTGGCTGTTCTCAGCGTCCCAGGCAGCTAGTCTTGGAGTTTGGGAGGACAGAGAAAGAGACAGCGTCAGCGTTTGTGGGGCTGTGAATGGGGTTGCCTGGCTACTTGAAGAGCAGCAAGAGCTTTTGGTCCTGGCCCCTTTGGGGTGGGAGGAATCCCGGGACATTCGCAATCGCTGAGCCTGGTTCCGGCTGCAGTCAGCGTCCCAGGCAGAGAGCCTTGGAATTTGGGAGGCTCACGAAAGAGACAGCGTCAGGGTTTGTGGGGCCGTGAATGGGGTTGCCTGGCTACTTGAAGAGCAGCAAGAGCTTTTGGTCCTGGCCCCTTTGGGGTGGGAGGAATCCCGGGACATTCGCAATTGCTGAGCCTGGTTCTGGCTGTACTCAGCGTCCCAGGCAGATAGCCTTGGATTTTGGGTGGACAGAGAAAGAGACAGCGTCAGCGTTTGTGGGGCTGTGAATGGGGTTGCCTGGCTACTTGAAGAGCAGCAAGAGCTTTTGGTCCTGGCCCCTTTGGGGTGGGAGGAATCCCGGGACTTTTGCAATCGCTGAGCCTGGTTCTGGCTGTACTCAGCGTCCCAGGCAGGTAGTCTTGGAGTTTGGGAGGACAGAGAAAGAGACAGCATCAGAGTTTGTGGGGCTGTGAGTGGGGTTGCCTGGCTACTTGAAGAGCAGCAAGAGCTTTTTGTCTTTGCACCTTTGGTGTGGTAGGAATCTCGGGACGGTCGCAATTCCTGGGCTGAGATTCAGCTCTACTCAACGTCCCAGGCAGATAGTCTTGGAGTTTGGGAGGCTCACGAAAGAGACAGCGTCAGCGTTTGTGGGACTGTGAATGGGGTTGCCTGGCTACTTGAAGAGCAGCAAGAGCTTCTGGTCCTGGCCCCTTTGGGGTGGGAGGAATCCCGGGACATTCGCAATCGCTGAGCCTGGCTCCTGATGTAATCAGTGTCCCAGGCAGCTATTATTGGTGTGTGGGAGGCTCACGAAAGAGACAGCGTCAGTGTTTGTGGGGCTGTGAATGGGGTTGCCTGGCTACTTGAAGAGCAGCAAGTGCTTTTGGTCCGGGCCCCTTTGGGGTGGGAGGAATCCCGGGACATTCGCAATTGCTGAGCCTGGCTCCGGCTGTACTCAGCGTCCCAGGCAGCTAGTCTTGGAGTCTGGGAGGCTCACGAAAGAGGCAGCGTCAGCGTTTGTGGGGCTGTGAATGGGGTTGCCTGGCTACTTGAAGAGCAGCAAGAGCTTTTGGTCCGGGCCCCTTTGGGGTGGGAGGAATCCCGGGACATTCGCAATCGCTGAGCCTGACTCCGGCTGCACTCAGCGTCCCAGGCAGATAGTCTTGGAATTTGGGAGGGTCACGAAAGAGACAGCGTCAGCGTTTGTGAGGCTGTGAATGGGGTTGCCTGGCTACTTGAAGAGCAGCAAGAGCTTTTGGTCCTGGCCCCTTTGGGGTGGGAGGAATCCCGGGACGGTCGCAATTGCTGAGCCTGGCTATGGGTGTACTCAGCTTCCCAGGCAGCTAGTCTTGGAGTTTGGGAGGCTGACGAAAGAGACAGCGTCAGCGTTTGTGGGGCTGTGAATGGGGTTGCCTGGCTACTTGAAGAGCAGCAAGAGCTTTTGGTCCTTGCACGTTTGGGGTGGGAGGAATCCCGGGACTTTTGCAATCGCTGAGCCTGGTTCTGGCTGTACTCAGCGTCCCAGGCAGGTAGTCTTGGAGTTTGGGAGGACAGAGAAAGAGACAGCATCAGAGTTTGTGGGGCTGTGAGTGGGGTTGCCTGGCTACTTGAAGAGCAGCAAGAGCTTTTTGTCTTTGCACCTTTGGTGTGGGAGGAATCTCGGGACGGTCGCAATTCCTGGGCTGAGATTCAGCTCTACTCAACGTCCCAGGCAGATAGTCTTGGAGTTTGGGAGGCTCACGAAAGAGACAGCGTCAGCGTTTGTGGGACTGTGAATGGGGTTGCCTGGCTACTTGAAGAGCAGCAAGAGCTTCTGGTCCTGGCCCCTTTGGGGTGGGAGGAATCCCGGGACATTCGCAATCGCTGAGCCTGGCTCCTGATGTAATCAGTGTCCCAGGCAGCTATTATTGGTGTTTGGGAGGCTCACGAAAGAGACAGCGTCAGTGTTTGTGGGGCTGTGAATGGGGTTGCCTGGCTACTTGAAGAGCAGCAAGTGCTTTTGGTCCGGGCCCCTTTGGGGTGGGAGGAATCCCGGGACATTCGCAATCGCTGAGCCTGGCTCCGGCTGTACTCAGCGTCCCAGGCAGCTAGTCTTGGAGTCTGGGAGGCTCACGAAAGAGGCAGCGTCAGCGTTTGTGGGGCTGTGAATGGGGTTGCCTGGCTACTTGAAGAGCAGCAAGAGCTTTTGGTCCTGGCCCCTTTGGGGTGGGAGGAATCCCGGGACATTCGCAATCGCTGAGCCTGACTCCGGCTGCACTCAGCGTCCCAGGCAGATAGTCTTGGAGTTTGGGAGGCTCACGAAAGAGACAGCGTCATGGTTTGTGGGGCCGTGAATGGGGTTGCCTGGCTACTTGAAGAGCAGCAAGAGCTTTTGGTCCTGGCCCCTTTGGGGTGGGAGGAATCCTGGGACGGTCGCAATTGCTGAGCCTGGTTCTGGCTGTACTCAGCGTCCCAGGCAGCTAGTCTTGGAGTTTGGGAGGCTCACGAAAGAGACAGCGTCAGTGTTTGTGGGGCTGTGAATGGGGTTGCCTGGCTACTTGAAGAGCAGCAAGAGCTTTTGGTCCTGGCCCCTTTGGGGTGGGAGGAATCCCGGGACTTTTGCAATCGCTGAGCCTGGTTCTGGCTGTTCTCAGCGTCCCAGGCAGCTAGTCTTGGAGTTTGGGAGGACAGAGAAAGAGACAGCGTCAGCGTTTGTGGGGCTGTGAATGGGGTTGCCTGGCTACTTGAAGAGCAGCAAGAGCTTCTGGTCCTGGCCCCTTTGGGGTGGGAGGAATCCCGGGACATTCGCAATCGCTGAGCCTGGCTCCTGATGTAATCAGTGTCCCAGGCAGCTATTATTGGTGTTTGGGAGGCTCACGAAAGAGACAGCGTCAGTGTTTGTGGGGCTGTGAATGGGGTTGCCTGGCTACTTGAAGAGCAGCAAGTGCTTTTGGTCCGGGCCCCTTTGGGGTGGGAGGAATCCCGGGACATTCGCAATTGCTGAGCCTGGCTCCGGCTGTACTCAGCGTCCCAGGCAGCTAGTCTTGGAGTCTGGGAGGCTCACGAAAGAGGCAGCGTCAGCGTTTGTGGGGCTGTGAATGGGGTTGCCTGGCTACTTGAAGAGCAGCAAGAGCTTTTGGTCCTGGCCCCTTTGGGGTGGGAGGAATCCCGGGACATTCGCAATCGCTGAGCCTGGTTCCGGCTGCAGTCAGCGTCCCAGGCAGAGAGCCTTGGAATTTGGGAGGCTCACGAAAGAGACAGCGTCAGGGTTTGTGGGGCCGTGAATGGGGTTGCCTGGCTACTTGAAGAGCAGCAAGAGCTTTTGGTCCTGGCCCCTTTGGGGTGGGAGGAATCCCGGGACATTCGCAATTGCTGAGCCTGGTTCTGGCTGTACTCAGCGTCCCAGGCAGATAGCCTTGGATTTTGGGTGGACAGAGAAAGAGACAGCGTCAGCGTTTGTGGGGCTGTGAATGGGGTTGCCTGGCTACTTGAAGAGCAGCAAGAGCTTTTGGTCCTGGCCCCTTTGGGGTGGGAGGAATCCCGGGACTTTTGCAATCGCTGAGCCTGGTTCTGGCTGTACTCAGCGTCCCAGGCAGGTAGTCTTGGAGTTTGGGAGGACAGAGAAAGAGACAGCATCAGAGTTTGTGGGGCTGTGAGTGGGGTTGCCTGGCTACTTGAAGAGCAGCAAGAGCTTTTTGTCTTTGCACCTTTGGTGTGGGAGGAATCTCGGGACGGTCGCAATTCCTGGGCTGAGATTCAGCTCTACTCAACGTCCCAGGCAGATAGTCTTGGAGTTTGGGAGGCTCACGAAAGAGACAGCGTCAGCGTTTGTGGGACTGTGAATGGGGTTGCCTGGCTACTTGAAGAGCAGCAAGAGCTTCTGGTCCTGGCCCCTTTGGGGTGGGAGGAATCCCGGGACATTCGCAATCGCTGAGCCTGGCTCCTGATGTAATCAGTGTCCCAGGCAGCTATTATTGGTGTTTGGGAGGCTCACGAAAGAGACAGCGTCAGTGTTTGTGGGGCTGTGAATGGGGTTGCCTGGCTACTTGAAGAGCAGCAAGAGCTTTTGGTCCTGGCCCCTTTGGGGTGGGAGGAATCCCGGGACGTTCGCAATTGCTGATCCTGGTTCTGGCTGCACTCAGCGTCCCAGGCAGATAGTCTTGGAGTTTGGGAGGCTCACGAAAGAGACAGCGTCATGGTTTGTGGGGCCGTGAATGGGGTTGCCTGGCTACTTGAAGAGCAGCAAGAGCTTTTGGTCCTGGCCCCTTTGGGGTGGGAGGAATCCTGGGACGGTCGCAATTGCTGAGCCTGGTTCTGGCTGTACTCAGCGTCCCAGGCAGCTAGTCTTGGAGTTTGGGAGGCTCACAAAAGAGACAGAGTCAGCGTTTGTGAGGCTGTGAATGGGGTTGCCTGGCTACTTGAAGAGCAGCAAGAGCTTTTGGTCCTGGCCCCTTTGGGGTGGGAGGAATCCCGGGACGGTCGCAATTGCTGAGCCTGGCTATGGGTGTACTCAGCTTCCCAGGCAGCTAGTCTTGGAGTTTGGGAGGCTGACGAAAGAGACAGCGTCAGCGTTTGTGGGGCTGTGAATGGGGTTGCCTGGCTACTTGAAGAGCAGCAAGAGCTTTTGGTCCTGGCCCCTTTGGGGTGGGAGGAATCCCGGGACATTCGCAATCGCTGAGCCTGACTCCGGCTGCACTCAGCGTCCCAGGCAGCTAGTATTGGAGTTTGGGAGGCTCACGAAAGAGACAGCGTCAGCGTTTGTGGGGCTGTGAATGGGGTTGCCTGGCTACTTGAAGAGCAGCAAGAGCTTTTGGTCCTGGCCCCTTTGGGGTGGGAGGAATCTCGGGACATTCGCAATTCCTGGGCTGTGATTCAGCTCTATTCATCGTCCCAGGCAGATAGTCTTGGAATTTGGGAGGCTCACGAAAGAGACAGCGTCAGCGTTTGTGAGGCTGTGAATGGGGTTGCCTGGCTACTTGAAGAGCAGCAAGAGCTTTTGGTCCTGGACCCTTTGGGGTGGGAGGAATCCCGGGACGGTCGCAATTGCTGAGCCTGGCTATGGGTGTACTCAGCTTCCCAGGCAGCTAGTCTTGGAGTTTGGGAGGCTGACGAAAGAGACAGCGTCAGCGTTTGTGGGGCTGTGAATGGGGTTGCCTGGCTACTTGAAGAGCAGCAAGAGCTTCTGGTCCTGGCCCCTTTGGTGTGGGAGGAATCCCGGGACATTCGCAATCGCTGAACCTGGCTCCTGATGTAATCATTGTCCCAGGCAGCTAGTATTGGTGTTTGGGAGGCTCACGAAAGAGACAGCGTCAGGGTTTGTGGGGCTGTGAATGGGGTTGCCTGGCTACTTGAAGAGCAGCAAGAGCTTTTGGTCCGGGCCCCTTTGGGGTGGGAGGAATCCTGGGACGGTCGCAATTGCTGAGCCTGGCTCTGGCTGTACTCATCGTCCCAGGCAGCTAGTCTTGGAGTTTGGGAGGCCACAGAAAGAGACAGCGTCAGAGTTTGTGGGGCTGTGAATGGGGTTGCCTGGCTACTTGAAGAGCAGCAAGAGCTTTTGGTCCTGTCCCCTTTGGGGTGGGAGGAATCTCACGACGTTCGCAACTGCTGATCCTGGTTCTGGCTGTACTCAGTGTCCCAGGCAGATAGTCTTCGAGTTTGGGAGGCTCACGAAAGAGACAGCGTCAGCGTTTGTGGGGCTGTGAATGGGGTTGCCTGGATACTTGAAGAGCAGCAAGAGCTTTTTGTCTTTGCACCGCTGGTGTGGGAGGAATCTCGGGACGGTCGCATTTCCTGGGCTGAGATTCAGCTCTACTCAACGTCCCAGGCAGCTAGTCTTGGAGTTTGGGAGGCTCACAAAAGAGACTGTGTCAGCGTTTGTGGGGTTATTAATGTGGTTGCCTGGCTACTTGAAGAGCAGCAAGAGCTTCTGGTCCTGGCCCCTTTGGGGTGGCAGGAATCCTGGGACATTCGCAATCGCTGAGCCTGACTCCGGCTGCACTCAGCGGCCCAAGCAGCTAGTCTTGGAGTTTGGGAGGCTCACGAAAGAGACAGCATCAGCGTTTGTGGGGCTGTGAATGGGGTTGCCTGGCTACTTGAAGAGCAGCAAGAGCTTTTGGTCCTGGCCCCTTTGGGGTGGGAGGAATCCCGGGACGGTCGCAATTGCTGAGCCTGGCTCCGGCTGTACTCAGCGTCCCAGGCAGCTAGTCTTGGAGTTTGGGAGGCTGACGAAAGAGACAGCGTCAGCGTTTGTGGGGCTGTGAATGGGGTTGCCTGGCTACTTGAAGAGCAGCAAGAGCTTTTGGTCCTGGCCCCTTTGGGGTGGGAGGAATCCCGGGACATTCGCAATCGCTGAGCCTGACTCCGGCTGCACTCAGCGTCCCAGGCAGATAGTCTTGGAGTTTGGGAGGCTCACGAAAGAGACAGCGTCATGGTTTGTGGGGCCGTGAATGGGGTTGCCTGGCTACTTGAAGAGCAGCAAGAGCTTTTGGTCCTGGCCCCTTTGGGGTGGGAGGAATCCTGGGACGGTCGCAATTGCTGAGCCTGGTTCTGGCTGTGCTCAGCGTCCCAGGCAGCTAGTCTTGGAGTTTGGGAGGCTCACAAAAGAGACAGAGTCAGCGTTTGTGAGGCTGTGAATGGGGTTGCCTGGCTACTTGAAGAGCAGCAAGAGCTTTTGGTCCTGGCCCCTTTGGGGTGGGAGGAATCCCGGGACGGTCGCAATTGCTGAGCCTGGCTATGGGTGTACTCAGCTTCCCAGGCAGCTAGTCTTGGAGTTTGGGAGGCTGACGAAAGAGACAGCGTCAGCGTTTGTGGGGCTGTGAATGGGGTTGCCTGGCTACTTGAAGAGCAGCAAGAGCTTTTGGTCCTGGCCCCTTTGGGGTGGGAGGAATCCCGGGACATTCGCAATCGCTGAGCCTGACTCCGGCTGCACTCAGCGTCCCAGGCAGCTAGTATTGGAGTTTGGGAGGCTCACGAAAGAGACAGCATCAGCGTTTGTGGGGCTGTGAATGGGGTTGCCTGGCTACTTGAAGAGCAGCAAGAGCTTTTGGTCCTGGCCCCTTTGGGGTGGGAGGAATCTCGGGACATTCGCAATTCCTGGGCTGTGATTCAGCTCTATTCATCGTCCCAGGCAGATAGTCTTGGAATTTGGGAGGGTCACGAAAGAGACAGCGTCAGCGTTTGTGAGGCTGTGAATGGGGTTGCCTGGCTACTTGAAGAGCAGCAAGAGCTTTTGGTCATGGACCCTTTGGGGTGGGAGGAATCCCGGGACGGTCGCAATTGCTGAGCCTGGCTATGGGTGTACTCAGCTTCCCAGGCAGCTAGTCTTGGAGTTTGGGAGGCTGACGAAAGAGACAGCGTCAGCGTTTGTGGGGCTGTGAATGGGGTTGCCTGGCTACTTGAAGAGCAGCAAGAGCTTCTGGTCCTGGCCCCTTTGGTGTGGGAGGAATCCCGGGACATTCGCAATCGCTGAACCTGGCTCCTGATGTAATCATTGTCCCAGGCAGCTAGTATTGGTGTTTGGGAGGCTCACGAAAGAGACAGCGTCAGGGTTTGTGGGGCTGTGAATGGGGTTGCCTGGCTACTTGAAGAGCAGCAAGAGCTTTTGGTCCGGGCCCCTTTGGGGTGGGAGGAATCCTGGGACGGTCGCAATTGCTGAGCCTGGCTCTGGCTGTACTCATCGTCCCAGGCAGCTAGTCTTGGAGTTTGGGAGGCCACAGAAAGAGACAGCGTCAGAGTTTGTGGGGCTGTGAATGGGGTTGCCTGGCTACTTGAAGAGCAGCAAGAGCTTTTGGTCCTGTCCCCTTTGGGGTGGGAGGAATCTCACGACGTTCGCAACTGCTGATCCTGGTTCTGGCTGTACTCAGTGTCCCAGGCAGATAGTCTTCGAGTTTGGGAGGCTCACGAAAGAGACAGCGTCAGCGTTTGTGGGGCTGTGAATGGGGTTGCCTGGATACTTGAAGAGCAGCAAGAGCTTTTTGTCTTTGCACCGCTGGTGTGGGAGGAATCTCGGGACGGTCGCATTTCCTGGGCTGAGATTCAGCTCTACTCAACGTCCCAGGCAGCTAGTCTTGGAGTTTGGGAGGCTCACAAAAGAGACTGTGTCAGCGTTTGTGGGGTTATTAATGTGGTTGCCTGGCTACTTGAAGAGCAGCAAGAGCTTCTGGTCCTGGCCCCTTTGGGGTGGCAGGAATCCTGGGACATTCGCAATCGCTGAGCCTGACTCCGGCTGCACTCAGCGGCCCAAGCAGCTAGTCTTGGAGTTTGGGAGGCTCACGAAAGAGACAGCATCAGCGTTTGTGGGGCTGTGAATGGGGTTGCCTGGCTACTTGAAGAGCAGCAAGAGCTTTTGGTCTTTGCACCTTTGGTGTGGGAGGAATCTCGGGACGGTCGCAATTCCTGGGCTGAGATTCAGCTCTACTCAACGTCCCAGGCAGATAGTCTTGAAGTTTGGGAGGCTCACGAAAGAGACAGCGTCAGCGTTTGTGGGACTGTGAATGGGGTTGCCTGCCTACTTGAAGAGCAGCAAGAGCTTTTGGTCCTGGCCCCTTTGGGGTGGGAGGAATCCCGGGACATTCGCAATCGCTGAGCCTGGTTCCGGCTGAACTCAGTGTCGCAGGCAGATAGTCTTGGAGTTTGGGAGGACAGAGAAAGAGACAGCGTCAGAGTTTCTGGGGCTGTGAGTGGGGTTGCCTGGCTACTTGAAGAGCAGCAAGAGCTTTTGGTCCTGGCCCCTTTGGGGTGGGAGGAATCCCGGGACATTCGCAATCGCTGAGCCTGACTCCGGCTGCACTCAGCGTCCCAGGCAGATAGTCTTGGAGTTTGGGAGGACAGAGAAAGAGACAGCGTCAGAGTTTCTGGGGCTGTGAGTGGGGTTGCCTGGCTACTTGAAGAGCAGCAAGAGCTTTTGGTCCTGACCCCTTTGGGGAGGGAGGAATCCCAGGACGGTCGGAATCACTGAGCCTGGCTCCGGCTGTACTCAGCTTCCCAGGCAGCTAGTCTTGGAGTTTGGGAGGCCAGAGAAAGAGACAGCGTCAGCGTTTGTGGGGCTGTGAATGGAGTTGCCTGGCTACTTGAAGAGCAGCAAGAGCTTTTTGGTCCTGGCCCCTTTGGTGTGGGAGGAATCTCGGGACATTCGCAAATCCTGGGCTGCGATTCAGCTCTATTCATCGCCCCAGGCAGACAGTACAGGAGTTTGGGAAGCTCACGAAAGAGAGAGCGTCAGCGTTTGTGGGGCTGTGAATGGGGTTGCCTGGCTACTTGAAGAGCAGCAAGAGCTTTTGGTCCTGGCTCCTTTGGGGTGGGAGGAATCCCGGGACGGTCGCAATTCCTGGGCTGAGATTCAGCTCTTTTCATCGTCCCAGGCAGATAGTCTTGGAGTTTGGGAGGCTCACGAAAGAGACAGCGTCAGCGTTTGTGGGGCTGTGAATGGGGTTGCCTGGCTACTTGAAGAGCAGCAAGAGCTTTTGGTCCTGGCCCCTTTGAGGTGGGAGGAATCTCGGGACGGTCGGAATTCCTGGGCTGCGGTTCAGCTCTACTCAACGTCCCAGGCAGATACTCTTGGAGTTTGGGAGGCTCACGAAAGAGACAGCGTCAGCGTTTGTTGGGCTGTGAATGGGGTTGCCTGGCTACTTGAAGAGCAGCAAGAGCTTTTGGTCCTGGCCCCTTTGGGGTGGGAGGAATCCTGGGACGTTCGCAATCGCTGAGCCTGACTCCGGCTGCACTCAGTGTCCCAGGCAGATAGTCTTGGAGTTTGGGAGGCTCACAAAAGAGACAGCGTCAGCGTTTGTGGGGCTGTGAATGGGGTTGCCTGGCTACTTGAAGAGCAGCAAGAGCTTTTGGTCCTGGCCCCTTTGGGGTGGGAGGAATCTCGGGACATTCGCAATTCCTGGGCTGCCATTTAGCTCTTTTCATCGTCCCAGGCAGATTGTACAGGAGTATGGGAGGCTCACGAAAGAGACAGCGTCAGCGTTTGTGGGGCTGTGAATGGGGTTGCCTGGCTACTTGAAGAGCAGCAAGAGCTTTTGGTCCTGGCCCCTTTGGGGTGGGAGGAATCCCGGGACGTTCGCAATTGCTGATCCTGGTTCTGGCTGTACTCAGCGTCCCAGGCAGATAGTCTTGGAGTTTGGGAGGCTCACAAAAGAGACAGCGTCAGCGTTTGTGGGGCTGTGAATGGGGTTGCCTGGCTACTTGAAGAGCAGCAAGAGCTTTTTGGTCCTGGCCCCTTTGGTGTGGGAGGAATCTCGGGATATTCGCAATTACTGATCCTGTTTCTGGCTGCACTCAGCGTCCCAGGCAGATAGTCTTGGAGTTTGGGAGGCTCACGAAAGAGACAGCATCAGCGTTTGTGGGGCTGTGAATGGGGTTGCCTGGCTACTTGAAGAGCAGCAAGAGCTTTTGGTCCTGGCTCCTTTGGGGTGGGAGGAATCCCGGGACGGTCCCAATTGCTGAGCCTGGCTCCGGCTGTACTCAGCTTCCCAGGCAGCTAGTCTTGGAGTTTGGGAGGCCACAGAAAGAGACAGCGTCAGCGTTTGTGGGGCTGTGAATGGGGGTGCCTGGCTACTTGAAGAGCAGCAAGAGCTTTTTGGTCCTGGCCCCTTTGGTGTGGGAGGAATCTCGGGACATTCGCAATTCCTGGGGTGCGATTCAGCTCTATTCATCGTCCCAGGCAGACAGTACAGGTGTTTGGGAAGCTCACGAAAGAGACAGCGTCAGCGTTTGTGGGGCTGTGAATGGGGTTGCCTGGCTACTTGAAGAGCAGCAAGAGCTTTTGGTCCTGGCCCCTTTGGGGTGGGAGGAATCCCGGGACATTCGCAATTGCTGATCCTGGTTCTGGCTGTACTCAGCGTCCCAGGCAGCTAGTCTTGGAGTTTGGGAGGCTCACAAAAGAGACAGCGTCAGCGTTTGTGGGGCTGTGAATGGGGTTGCCTGGCTACTTGAAGAGCAGCAAGAGCTTTTGGTCCTGGCCCCTTTGGGGTGGGAGGAATCCCGGGACATTCGCAATCGCTGAGCCTGGTTCTGGCTGTACTCAGCGTCCCAGGCAGCTAGTCTTGGAGTTTGGGAAGACAGAGAAAGAGACAGCGTCAGAGTTTGTGGGGCTGTGAATGGGTTTGCCTGGCTACTTGAAGAGCAGCAAGAGCTTTTGGTCCTGGCCCCTTTGGGGT
The DNA here is from genome assembly GCA_037975005.1 of Platalea minor. NCBI lineage: Eukaryota > Metazoa > Chordata > Aves > Pelecaniformes > Threskiornithidae > Platalea > Platalea minor. Next base: position 40,036 of record JBBPFK010000212.1, read on the forward strand.
GGGAGGAATCCCGGGACCTTCGCAATTGCTGAGCCTGGTTCTGGCTGTACTCAGCGTCCCAGGCAGCTAGTCTTGGAGTTTGGGAGGCTCACGAAACAGACAGCATCAGCGTTTGTGGGGCTGTGAATGGGGTTGCCTGGCTACTTGAAGAGCAGCAAGAGCTTTTGGTCCTGGCCCCTTTGGGGTGGGAGGAATCCCGGGACGGTCGCAATTGCTGAGCCTGTCTCCGGCTGTACTCAGCGTCCCAGGCAGATAGCCTTGGAGTTTGGGAGGCTCACGAAAGAGACAGCGTCAGCGTTTGTGGGGCTGTGAATGGGGTTGCCTGGCTACTTGAAGAGCAGCAAGAGCTTTTGGTCCTGGCTCCTTTGGGGTGGGAGGAATCCCGGGACGGTCGCAATTCCTGGGCTGAGATTCAGCTCTTTTCATCGTCCCAGGCAGATAGTCTTGGAGTTTGGGAGGCTCACGAAAGAGACAGCGTCAGCGTTTGTGGGGCTGTGAATGGGGTTGCCTGGCTACTTGAAGAGCAGCAAGAGCTTTTGGTCCTGGCCCCTTTGGGGTGGGAGGAATCTCGGGACATTCGCAATTCCTGGGCTGCCATTTAGCTCTTTTCATCGTCCCAGGCAGATTGTACAGGAGTATGGGAGGCTCACGAAAGAGACAGCGTCAGCGTTTGTGGGGCTGTGAATGGGGTTGCCTGGCTACTTGAAGAGCAGCAAGAGCTTTTGGTCCTGGCCCCTTTGGGGTGGGAGGAATCCCGGGACGTTCGCAATTGCTGATCCTGGTTCTGGCTGTACTCAGCGTCCCAGGCAGATAGTCTTGGAGTTTGGGAGGCTCACAAAAGAGACAGCGTCAGCGTTTGTGGGGCTGTGAATGGGGTTGCCTGGCTACTTGAAGAGCAGCAAGAGCTTTTTGGTCCTGGCCCCTTTGGTGTGGGAGGAATCTCGGGACATTCGCAATTCCTGGGGTGCGATTCAGCTCTATTCATCGTCCCAGGCAGACAGTACAGGTGTTTGGGAAGCTCACGAAAGAGACAGCGTCAGCGTTTGTGGGGCTGTGAATGGGGTTGCCTGGCTACTTGAAGAGCAGCAAGAGCTTTTGGTCCTGGCCCCTTTGGGGTGGGAGGAATCCGGGACATTCGCAATTGCTGATCCTGGTTCTGGCTGTACTCAGCGTCCCAGGCAGCTAGTCTTGGAGTTTGGGAGGCTCACAAAAGAGACAGCGTCAGCGTTTGTGGGGCTGTGAATGGGGTTGCCTGGCTACTTGAAGAGCAGCAAGAGCTTTTGGTCCTGGCCCCTTTGGGGTGGGAGGAATCCCGGGACATTCGCAATCGCTGAGCCTGGTTCTGGCTGTACTCAGCGTCCCAGGCAGCTAGTCTTGGAGTTTGGGAAGACAGAGAAAGAGACAGCGTCAGAGTTTGTGGGGCTGTGAATGGGTTTGCCTGGCTACTTGAAGAGCAGCAAGAGCTTTTGGTCCTGGCCCCTTTGGGGTGGGAGGAATCCCGGGACCTTCGCAATTGCTGAGCCTGGTTCTGGCTGTACTCAGCGTCCCAGGCAGCTAGTCTTGGAGTTTGGGAGGCTCACGAAACAGACAGCATCAGCGTTTGTGGGGCTGTGAATGGGGTTGCCTGGCTACTTGAAGAGCAGCAAGAGCTTTTGGTCCTGGCCCCTTTGGGGTGGGAGGAATCCCGGGACGGTCGCAATTGCTGAGCCTGTCTCCGGCTGTACTCAGCGTCCCAGGCAGATAGTCTTGGAGTTTGGGAGGCTCACGAAAGAGACAGCGTCAGCGTTTGTGGGGCTGTGAATGGGGTTGCCTGGCTACTTGAAGAGCAGCAAGAGCTTTTGGTCCTGGCTCCTTTGGGGTGGGAGGAATCCCGGGACGGTCGCAATTCCTGGGCTGAGATTCAGCTCTTTTCATCGTCCCAGGCAGATAGTCTTGGAGTTTGGGAGGCTCACGAAAGAGACAGCGTCAGCGTTTGTGGGGCTGTGAATGGGGTTGCCTGGCTACTTGAAGAGCAGCAAGAGCTTTTGGTCCTGGCCCCTTTGAGGTGGGAGGAATCTCGGGACGGTCGGAATTCCTGGGCTGCGGTTCAGCTCTACTCAACGTCCCAGGCAGATACTCTTGGAGTTTGGGAGGCTCACGAAAGAGACAGCGTCAGCGTTTGTTGGGCTGTGAATGGGGTTGCCTGGCTACTTGAAGAGCAGCAAGAGCTTTTGGTCCTGGCCCCTTTGGGGTGGGAGGAATCCTGGGACGTTCGCAATTGCTGAGCCTGGGTCTGGCTGTACTCAGCGTCCCAGGCAGATATTCTTGGAATTTGGGAGGCTCACAAAAGAGACAGCGGCAGCGTTTGTGGGGCTGTGAATGGGGTTGCCTGGCTACTTGAAGAGCAGCAAGAGCTTTTGGTCCTGGCCCCTTTGGGGTGGGAGGAATCCTGGGACAGTCGCAATTGCTGATCCTTGTTCTGACTGCACTCAGCGTCCCAGGCAGATAGCCTTAGAGTTTGGGAGGCTCACAAAAGAGACAGCGGCAGCGTTTGTGGGGCTGTGAATGGGGTTGCCTGGCTACTTGAAGAGCAGCAAGAGCTTTTGGTCCTGGCCCCTTTGGGGTGGGAGGAATCTCGGGACGGTCGCAATCGCTGAGCCTGGCTCTGGCTGTACTCAGCGTCCCAGGCAGATAGTCTTGGAGTTTGGGAAGACAGAGAAAGAGACAGCGTCAGCGTTTGTGGGGCTGTGAGTGGGGTTGCCTGGCTACTTGAAGAGCAGCAAGAGCTTTTGGTCCTGGCCCCTTTGGGGTGGGAGGAATCCTGGGACGTTCGCAATTGCTGAGCCTGGTTGTGGCTGTACTCAGCGTCCCAGGCAGCTAGTCTTGGAGTTTGGGAGGCTCACGAAAGAGACAGCGTCAGGGTTTGTGGGGCTGTGAATGGGGTTGCCTGGCTACTTGAAGAGCAGCAAGAGCTTTTGGTCCTGGCCCCTTTGGGGTGGGAGGAATCCTGGGACATTCGCAATCGCTGAGCCTGACTCCGGCTGCACTCAGTGTCCCAGGCAGCTAGTCTTGGAGTTTGGGAGGCTCACAAAAGAGACAGCGTCAGCGTTTGTGGGGCTGTGAGTGGGGTTGCCTGGCTACTTGAAGAGCAGCAAGAGCTTTTGGTCCTGGCCCCTTTGGGGTGGGAGGAATCCCGGGACATTCGCAATCGCTGAGCCTGGTTCTGGCTGTACTCAGCGTCCCAGGCAGCTAGTCTTGGAGTTTGGGAAGACAGAGAAAGAGACAGCGTCAGAGTTTGTGGGGCTGTGAATGGGTTTGCCTGGCTACTTGAAGAGCAGCAAGAGCTTTTGGTCCTGGCCCCTTTGGGGTGGGAGGAATCCCGGGACCTTCGCAATTGCTGAGCCTGGTTCTGGCTGTACTCAGCGTCCCAGGCAGCTAGTCTTGGAGTTTGGGAGGCTCACGAAAGAGACAGCGTCAGCGTTTGTGGGGCTGTGAATGGGGTTGCCTGGCTACTTGAAGAGCAGCAAGAGCTTTTGGTCCTGGCCCCTTTGGGGTGGGAGGAATCCCGGGACGGTCGCAATTGCTGAGCCTGTCTCCGGCTGTACTCAGCGTCCCAGGCAGATAGTCTTGGAGTTTGGGAGGCTCACGAAAGAGACAGCGTCAGCGTTTGTGGGGCTGTGAATGGGGTTGCCTGGCTACTTGAAGAGCAGCAAGAGCTTTTGGTCCTGGCTCCTTTGGGGTGGGAGGAATCCCGGGACGGTCGCAATTCCTGGGCTGAGATTCAGCTCTTTTCATCGTCCCAGGCAGATAGTCTTGGAGTTTGGGAGGCTCACGAAAGAGACAGCATCAGCGTTTGTGGGGCTGTGAATGGGGTTGCCTGGCTACTTGAAGAGCAGCAAGAGCTTTTGGTCCTGGCCCCTTTGGGGTGGGAGGAATCCCGGGACGGTCGCAATTGCTGAGCCTGTCTCCGGCTGTACTCAGCGTCCCAGGCAGATAGCCTTGGAGTTTGGGAGGCTCACGAAAGAGACAGCGTCAGCGTTTGTGGGGCTGTGAATGGGGTTGCCTGGCTACTTGAAGAGCAGCAAGAGCTTTTGGTCCTGGCCCCTTTGGGGTGGGAGGAATCCCGGGACGGTCGCAATTCCTGGGCTGAGATTCAGCTCTTTTCATCGTCCCAGGCAGATAGTCTTGGAGTTTGGGAGGCTCACGAAAGAGACAGCGTCAGCGTTTGTGGGGCTTGTGAATGGGTTGCCTGGCTACTTGAAGAGCAGCAAGAGCTTTTGGTCCTGGCCCCTTTGGGGTGGGAGGAATCTCGGGACATTCGCAATTCCTGGGCTGCCATTTAGCTCTTTTCATCGTCCCAGGCAGATTGTACAGGAGTATGGGAGGCTCACGAAAGAGACAGCGTCAGCGTTTGTGGGGCTGTGAATGGGGTTGCCTGGCTACTTGAAGAGCAGCAAGAGCTTTTGGTCCTGGCCCCTTTGGGGTGGGAGGAATCCGGGACGTTCGCAATTGCTGATCCTGGTTCTGGCTGTACTCAGCGTCCCAGGCAGATAGTCTTGGAGTTTGGGAGGCTCACAAAAGAGACAGCGTCAGCGTTTGTGGGGCTGTGAATGGGGTTGCCTGGCTACTTGAAGAGCAGCAAGAGCTTTTTGGTCCTGGCCCCTTTGGTGTGGGAGGAATCTCGGGACATTCGCAATTCCTGGGGTGCGATTCAGCTCTATTCATCGTCCCAGGCAGACAGTACAGGTGTTTGGGAAGCTCACGAAAGAGACAGCGTCAGCGTTTGTGGGGCTGTGAATGGGGTTGCCTGGCTACTTGAAGAGCAGCAAGAGCTTTTGGTCCTGGCCCCTTTGGGGTGGGAGGAATCCCGGGACATTCGCAATTGCTGATCCTGGTTCTGGCTGTACTCAGCGTCCCAGGCAGCTAGTCTTGGAGTTTGGGAGGCTCACAAAAGAGACAGCGTCAGCGTTTGTGGGGCTGTGAATGGGGTTGCCTGGCTACTTGAAGAGCAGCAAGAGCTTTTGGTCCTGGCCCCTTTGGGGTGGGAGGAATCCCGGGACATTCGCAATCGCTGAGCCTGGTTCTGGCTGTACTCAGCGTCCCAGGCAGCTAGTCTTGGAGTTTGGGAAGACAGAGAAAGAGACAGCGTCAGAGTTTGTGGGGCTGTGAATGGGTTTGCCTGGCTACTTGAAGAGCAGCAAGAGCTTTTGGTCCTGGCCCCTTTGGGGTGGGAGGAATCCCGGGACCTTCGCAATTGCTGAGCCTGGTTCTGGCTGTACTCAGCGTCCCAGGCAGCTAGTCTTGGAGTTTGGGAGGCTCACGAAACAGACAGCATCAGCGTTTGTGGGGCTGTGAATGGGGTTGCCTGGCTACTTGAAGAGCAGCAAGAGCTTTTGGTCCTGGCCCCTTTGGGGTGGGAGGAATCCCGGGACGGTCGCAATTGCTGAGCCTGTCTCCGGCTGTACTCAGCGTCCCAGGCAGATAGTCTTGGAGTTTGGGAGGCTCACGAAAGAGACAGCGTCAGCGTTTGTGGGGCTGTGAATGGGGTTGCCTGGCTACTTGAAGAGCAGCAAGAGCTTTTGGTCCTGGCTCCTTTGGGGTGGGAGGAATCCCGGGACGGTCGCAATTCCTGGGCTGAGATTCAGCTCTTTTCATCGTCCCAGGCAGATAGTCTTGGAGTTTGGGAGGCTCACGAAAGAGACAGCGTCAGCGTTTGTGGGGCTGTGAATGGGGTTGCCTGGCTACTTGAAGAGCAGCAAGAGCTTTTGGTCCTGGCCCCTTTGAGGTGGGAGGAATCTCGGGACGGTCGGAATTCCTGGGCTGCGGTTCAGCTCTACTCAACGTCCCAGGCAGATACTCTTGGAGTTTGGGAGGCTCACGAAAGAGACAGCGTCAGCGTTTGTTGGGCTGTGAATGGGGTTGCCTGGCTACTTGAAGAGCAGCAAGAGCTTTTGGTCCTGGCCCCTTTGGGGTGGGAGGAATCCTGGGACGTTCGCAATTGCTGAGCCTGGGTCTGGCTGTACTCAGCGTCCCAGGCAGATATTCTTGGAATTTGGGAGGCTCACAAAAGAGACAGCGGCAGCGTTTGTGGGGCTGTGAATGGGGTTGCCTGGCTACTTGAAGAGCAGCAAGAGCTTTTGGTCCTGGCCCCTTTGGGGTGGGAGGAATCCTGGGACAGTCGCAATTGCTGATCCTTGTTCTGACTGCACTCAGCGTCCCAGGCAGATAGCCTTGGAGTTTGGGAGGCTCACAAAAGAGACAGCGGCAGCGTTTGTGGGGCTGTGAATGGGGTTGCCTGGCTACTTGAAGAGCAGCAAGAGCTTTTGGTCCTGGCCCCTTTGGGGTGGGAGGAATCTCGGGACGGTCGCAATCGCTGAGCCTGGCTCTGGCTGTACTCAGCGTCCCAGGCAGATAGTCTTGGAGTTTGGGAAGACAGAGAAAGAGACAGCGTCAGCGTTTGTGGGGCTGTGAGTGGGGTTGCCTGGCTACTTGAAGAGCAGCAAGAGCTTTTGGTCCTGGCCCCTTTGGGGTGGGAGGAATCCTGGGACGTTCGCAATTGCTGAGCCTGGTTGTGGCTGTACTCAGCGTCCCAGGCAGCTAGTCTTGGAGTTTGGGAGGCTCACGAAAGAGACAGCGTCAGGGTTTGTGGGGCTGTGAATGGGGTTGCCTGGCTACTTGAAGAGCAGCAAGAGCTTTTGGTCCTGGCCCCTTTGGGGTGGGAGGAATCCTGGGACATTCGCAATCGCTGAGCCTGACTCCGGCTGCACTCAGTGTCCCAGGCAGCTAGTCTTGGAGTTTGGGAGGCTCACAAAAGAGACAGCGTCAGCGTTTGTGGGGCTGTGAGTGGGGTTGCCTGGCTACTTGAAGAGCAGCAAGAGCTTTTGGTCCTGGCCCCTTTGGGGTGGGAGGAATCCCGGGACATTCGCAATCGCTGAGCCTGGTTCTGGCTGTACTCAGCGTCCCAGGCAGCTAGTCTTGGAGTTTGGGAAGACAGAGAAAGAGACAGCGTCAGAGTTTGTGGGGCTGTGAATGGGTTTGCCTGGCTACTTGAAGAGCAGCAAGAGCTTTTGGTCCTGGCCCCTTTGGGGTGGGAGGAATCCCGGGACCTTCGCAATTGCTGAGCCTGGTTCTGGCTGTACTCAGCGTCCCAGGCAGCTAGTCTTGGAGTTTGGGAGGCTCACGAAAGAGACAGCGTCAGCGTTTGTGGGGCTGTGAATGGGGTTGCCTGGCTACTTGAAGAGCAGCAAGAGCTTTTGGTCCTGGCCCCTTTGGGGTGGGAGGAATCCCGGGACGGTCGCAATTGCTGAGCCTGTCTCCGGCTGTACTCAGCGTCCCAGGCAGATAGTCTTGGAGTTTGGGAGGCTCACGAAAGAGACAGCGTCAGCGTTTGTGGGGCTGTGAATGGGGTTGCCTGGCTACTTGAAGAGCAGCAAGAGCTTTTGGTCCTGGCTCCTTTGGGGTGGGAGGAATCCCGGGACGGTCGCAATTCCTGGGCTGAGATTCAGCTCTTTTCATCGTCCCAGGCAGATAGTCTTGGAGTTTGGGAGGCTCACGAAAGAGACAGCGTCAGCGTTTGTGGGGCTGTGAATGGGGTTGCCTGGCTACTTGAAGAGCAGCAAGAGCTTTTGGTCCTGGCCCCTTTGGGGTGGGAGGAATCCTGGGACGTTCGCAATTGCTGAGCCTGGGTCTGGCTGTACTCAGCGTCCCAGGCAGATATTCTTGGAATTTGGGAGGCTCACAAAAGAGACAGCGGCAGCGTTTGTGGGGCTGTGAGTGGGGTTGCCTGGCTACTTGAAGAGCAGCAAGAGCTTTTGGACCTGGCCCCTTTGGGGTGGGAGGAATCCCGGGACGTTCGCAATTGCTGAGCCTGGTTCTGGCTGTACTCAGCGTCCCAGGCAGCTAGTCTTGGAGTTTGGGAGGCTCATGAAAGAGACAGCGTCAGGGTTTGTGGGGCTGTGAATGGGGTTGCCTGGCTACTTGAAGAGCAGCAAGAGCTTTTGGTCCTGGCCCCTTTGGGGTGGGAGGAATCCCGGGACGGTCGCAATTGCTGACCTGGTTCTGGCTGTACTCAGCGTCCCAGGCAGCTAGTCTTGGAGTTTGGGAGGCTGACGAAAGTGACAGCGTCAGCGTTTGTGGGCTGTGAATGTGGTTGCCTGGCTACTTGAAGAGCAGCAAGAGCTTCTGGTCCCGGCCCCTTTGGGATGGGAGGAATCCCAGGACATGCGCAATCGCTGAGCCTGGCTCCAGCTGTAGTCAGCGTCCCAGGCAGCTAGTATTGGAGTTTGGGAGGCTCACGAAAGAGACAGCGTCAGCGTTTGTGGGGCTATTAATGTGGTTGCCTGGCTACTTGAAGAGCAGCAAGAGCTTTTGGTCCTGGACCCTTTGGGGTGGGAGGAATCCCGGGACGGTCGCAATTCCTGGGCTGCCATTTAGCTCTTTTCATCGTCCCAGGCAGATTGTACAGGAGTTTGGGAGGCTCACGAAAGAGACAGCGTCAGCGTTTGTGGGGCTGTGAATGGGGTTGCCTGGCTACTTGAAGAGCAGCAAGAGCTTTTGGTCCTGGCCCCTTTGGGGTGGGAGGAATCCCGGGACGTTCGCAATTGCTGATCCTGGTTCTGGCTGTACTCAGCGTCCCAGGCAGATAGTCTTGGAGTTTGGGAGGCTCACAAAAGAGACAGCGTCAGCGTTTGTGGGGCTGTGAATGGGGTTGCCTGGCTACTTGAAGAGCAGCAAGAGCTTTTGGTCCTGGCCCCTTTGGGGTGGGAGGAATCCCGGGACGGTCGCAATTGCTGAGCCTGGTTCTGGCTGTACTCAGCGTCCCAGGCAGCTAGTCTTGGAGTTTGGGAGGCTCACGAAGAGACAGCGTCAGCGTTTGTGGGGCTGTGAATGGGGTTGCCTGGCTACTTGAAGAGCAGCAAGAGCTTTTGGTCCTGGCCCCTTTGGGGTGGGAGGAATCCCGGGACATGCGCAATAGCTGAGCCGTGTTCCGGCTGCACTCAGCGTCCCAGGCAGCTACTATTGGAGTTTGGGAGGCTGACGAAAGAGACAGCGTCAGCGTTGGCTATTAATGTGGTTGCCTGGCTACTTGAAGAGCAGCAAGAGCTTTTGGTCCTGGCCCCTTTGGGGTGGGAGGAATCTCGGGACATTCGCAATTCCTGGGCTTCGATTCAGCTCTTTTCATCGTCCCAGGCAGATTGTACAGGAGTTTGGGAGGCTCACGAAAGAGACAGCGTCAGCGTTTGTGGGGCTGTGAATGGGGGTGCCTGGCTACTTGAAGAGCAGCAAGAGCTTTTTGTCTTTGCACCTTTGGTGTGGGAGGAATCTCGGGACGGTCGCCATTCCTGGGCTGAGATTCAGCTCTACTCAACGTCCCAGGCAGCTAGTCTTGGAGTTTGGGAGGCTCACGAAAGAGACAGCGTCAGCGTTTGTGGGGCTGTGAATGGGGGTGCCTGGCTACTTGAAGAGCAGCAAGAGCTTTTTGGTCCTGGCCCCTTTGGTGTGGGAGGAATCTCGGGACATTCGCAATCGCTGATCCTGGTTCTGGCTGCACTCAGCGTCCCAGGCAGATAGTCTTCGAGTTTGGGAGGCTCACGAAAGAGACAGCGTCAGCGTTTGTGGGGCTGTGAGTGGGGTTGCCTGGCTACTTGAAGAGCAGCAAGAGCTTTTGGTCCTGGCACCTTTGGGGTGGGAGGAATCCCAGGACGGTCGGAATCACTGAGCCTGGCTCCGGCTGTAGTCAGCTTCCCAGGCAGCTAGTCTTGGAGTTTGGGAGGCCACAGAAAGAGACAGCGTCAGCGTTTGTGGGGCTGTGAATGGGGGTGCCTGGCTACTTGAAGAGCAGCAAGAGCTTTTTGGTCCTGGCCCCTTTGGGGTGGGAGGAATCTCGGGACATTCGCAATTCCTCGGCTGCGATTCAGCTCTATTCATCGTCCCAGGCAGACAGTACAGGAGTTTGGGAAGCTCACGAAAGAGACAGCGTCAGCGTTTGTGGGGCTGTGAATGGGGTTGCCTGGCTACTTGAAGAGCAGCAAGAGCTTCTGGTCCGGCCCCTTTGGGTGTGAGGAATCCCGGGACATGCGCAATCGCTGAGCCGTGTTCCGGCTGCACTCAGCGTCCCAGGCAGCTAGTCTTGGAGTTTGGGAGGCTCCCGAAAGAGACAGCGTCAGCGTTTGTGGGGCTGTGAATGGAGTTGCCTGGCTACTTGAAGAGCAGCAAGAGCTTTTGGTCCTGGCCCCTTTGGGGTGGGAGGAATCCCGGGACGGTCGCAATTCCTGGGCTGCGATTTAGCTCTTTCATCGTCCCAGGCAGATTGTACAGGAGTTTGGGAGGCTCACGAAAGAGACAGCGTCAGGGTTTGTGGGGCTGTGAATGGGGTTGCCTGGCTACTTGAAGAGCAGCAAGAGCTTTTTGTCTTTGCACATTTTATGTAGGAGGAGTCCCGGGACGTTCGCAATTGCTGAGCCTGGTTCTGGCTGTACTCAGCGTCCCAGGCAGATAGTCTTGGAGTTTGGGAGGCTCACAAAAGAGACAGCGTCAGCGTTTGTGGGGCTGTGAATGGGGTTGCCTGGCTACTTGAAGAGCAGCAAAATCTTTTGGTCCTGGCCCCTTTGGGGTGGGAGGAATCCCGGGAAGGTCGCAATTGCTGAGCCTGGTTCTGGCTGTACTCAGCGTCCCAGGCAGCTAGTCTTGGAGTTTGGGAGGCTCCCGAAAGAGACAGCGTCAGCGTTTGTGGGGCTATTAATGTGGTTGCCTGGCTACTTGAAGAGCAGCAAGAGCTTTTGGTCCTGGCCCCTTTGGGGTGGGAGGAATCCCGGGACATGCGCAATCGCTGAGCCATGTTCCGGCTGCACTCAGCGTCCCAGGCAGCTACTATTGGAGTTTGGGAGGCTGACGAAAGAGACAGCGTCAGCGTTTGTGGGGCTATTAATGTGGTTGCCTGGCTACTTGAAGAGCAGCAAGAGCTTTTGGTCCTGGCCCCTTTGGGGTGGGAGGAATCCCGGGACGGTCGCAATTCCTGGGCTGCGATTTAGCTCTTTTCATCGTCCCAGGCAGATTGTACAGGAGTTTGGGAGGCTCACGAAAGAGACAGCGTCAGCGTTTGTGGGGCTGTGAATGGGGTTGCCTGGCTACTTGAAGAGCAGCAAGAGCTTTTTGTCTTTGCACATTTTATGTAGGAGGAATCCCGGGACGTTCGCAATTGCTGATCCTGGTTCTGGCTGCACTCAGCGTCCCAGGCAGATAGTCTTGGAGTTTGGGAGGCTCACAAAAGAGACAGCGTCAGCGTTTGTGGGGCTGTGAATGGGGTTGCCTGGCTACTTGAAGAGCAGCAAGAGCTTTTGGTCCTGGCCCCTTTGGGGTGGGAGGAATCCTGGGACGGTCGCAATTGCTGAGCCTGGCTCCGGCTGTACTCAGCCTCCCAGGCAGATAGTCTTGGAGTTTGGGAGGCTCACGAAAGAGACAGCGTCAGCGTTTGTGGGGCTGTGAGTGGGGTTGCCTGGCTACTTGAAGAGCAGCAAGAGCTTTTGGTCCTGGCCCCTTTGGGGTGGGAGGAATCCCGGGACGTTCGCAATTGCTGAGCCTGGTTCTGGCTGTACTCAGCGTCCCAGGCAGATAGTCTTGGAGTTTGGGAGGCTCACAAAAGAGACAGCGTCAGCGTTTGTGGGGCTGTGAATGGGGTTGCCTGGCTACTTGAAGAGCAGCAAGAGCTTTTGGTCCTTGCACGTTTGGGGTGGGAGAAATCCCGGGACGTTCGCAATTGCTGAGCCTGGCTCCTGCTGTACTCAGCGTCCCAGGCAGATATTCTTGGAGTTTGGGAGGCCACAGAAAGAGACAGCATCAGCGTTTGTGGGGCTGTGAATGGGGTTGCCTGGCTACTTGAAGAGCAGCAAGAGCTTTTTGTCCTGGCCCCTTTGGGGTGGGAGGAATCTCGGGACATTCGCAATTCCTGGGCTGCGATTCAGCTCTTTTCATCGTCCCAGGCAGATTGTACAGGAGTTTGGGAGGCTCACGAAAGAGACAGCGTCAGCGTTTGTGGGGCTGTGAATGGGGTTGCCTGGCTACTTGAAGAGCAGCAAGAGCTTTTTGTCTTTGCACCGTTGGTGTGGGAGGAATCTCGGGACGGTCGCCATTCCTGGGCTGAGATTCAGCTCTACTCAACGTCCCAGGCAGATAGTATTGGAGTTTGGAAGGCTCACGAAAGAGACAGCGTCAGCGTTTGTGGGGCTGTGAATGGGGTTGCCTGGCTACTTGAAGAGCAGCAAGAGCTTTTTGGTCCTGGCCCCTTTGGTGTGGGAGGAATCTCGGGATATTCGCAATTACTGATCCTGTTTCTGGCTGCACTCAGCGTCCCAGGCAGATAGTCTTGGAGTTTGGGAGGCTCACGAAAGAGACAGCATCAGCGTTTGTGGGGCTGTGAATGGGGTTGCCTGGCTACTTGAAGAGCAGCAAGAGCTTTTGGTCCTGGCCCCTTTGGGGTGGGAGGAATCCCAGGACGGTCGGAATCACTGAGCCTGGCTCCGGCTGTAGTCAGCTTCCCAGGCAGCTAGTCTTGGAGTTTGGGAGGCCACAGAAAGAGACAGCGTCAGCGTTTGTGGGGCTGTGAATGGGGGTGCCTGGCTACTTGAAGAGCAGGAAGAGCTTTTTGGTCCTGGCCCCTTTGGGGTGGGAGGAATCTCGGGACATTCGCAATTCCTGGGTTGCGATTCAGCTCTATTCATCGTCCCAGGCAGACAGTACAGGAGTTTGGGAAGCTCACGAAAGAGAGAGCGTCAGCGTTTGTGGGGCTGTGAATGGGGTTGCCTGGCTACTTGAAGAGCAGCAAGATCTTTTGGTCCGGGCCCCTTTGGTGTGGGAGGAATCCTGGGACATTCGCAATCGCTGAGCCTGACTCCGGCTGCACTCAGTGTCCCAGGCAGCTAGTCTTGGAGTTTGGGAGGCTCACGAAAGAGACAGCGTCAGCGTTTGTGGGGCTGTGAATGGGGTTGCCTGGCTACTTGAAGAGCAGCAAGAGCTTTTTATCTTTGCACCGGTGGTGTGGGAGTAATCTCGGGACGGTCGCAATTCCTGGGCTGAGATTCAGCTCTACTCAACGTCCCAGGCAGATAGTCTTGGAGTTTGGGAGGCTCACAAAAGAGACAGCGTCAGCGTTTGTGGGGCTGTGAATGGGGTTGCCTGACTACTTGAAGAGCAGCAAGAGCTTCTGGTCCCGGCCCCTTTGGGGTGGGAGAAATCCCGGGACATGCGCAATCGCTGTGCCGTGTTCCGGCTGCACTCAGCGTCCCAGGCAGCTACTATTGGATTTTGGGAGGCTGACGAAAGAGACAGCGTCAGCGTTTGTGGGGCTGTGAATGGGGTGCCTGGCTACTTGAAGAGCAGCAAAAGCTTTTGGTCCTGGCCCCTTTGGGGTGGGAGGAATCCCGGGACGGTCGCAATTGCTGAGCCTGGTTCTGGCTGTACTCAGCGTCCCAGGCAGCTAGTCTTGGAGTTTGGGAGGCTCACGAAAGAGACAGCGTCAGCGTTTGTGGGGCTGTGAATGTAGTTGCCTGGCTACTTGAAGAGCAGCAAGAGCTTCTGGTCCCGGCCCCTTTGGGGTGGGAGGAATCCCGGGACATGCGCAATCGCTGAGCCGTTTTCCGGCTGCACTCAGCGTCCCAGGCAGCTACTATTGGAGTTTGGGAGGCTGACGAAAGAGACAGCGTCAGCGTTTGTGGGGCTGTGAATGGGGTTGCCTGGCTACTTGAAGAGCAGCAAGAGCTTTTGGTCCTGGCCCCTTTGGGGTGGGAGGAATCCCGGGACATTCGCAATTCCTGGGCTGTGATTCAGCTCTATTCATCGTCCCAGGCAGATAGTCTTGGAATTTGGGAGGCTCACGAAAGAGACAGCGTCAGCGTTTGTGGGGCTGTGAATGGGGTTGCCTGGCTACTTGAAGAGCAGCAAGAGCTTTTGGTCCTTGCACGTTTGGGGTGGGAGGAATCCCGGGACGTTCGCAATTGCTGATCCTGGTTCTGGCTGCACTCAGCATCCCAGGCAGATAGTCTTGGAGTTTGGGAGGCTCACGAAAGAGACAGCGTCAGCGTTTGTGGGGCTGTGAATGGGGTTGCCTGGCTACTTGAAGAGCAGCAAGAGCTTTTGGTCCTGGCCCCTTTGGGGTGGGAGGAGTCCCTGGACATTCGCAATTGCTGATCCTGGTTCTGGCTGCACTCAGCGTCCCAGGCAGATAGTCTTGGAGTTTGGGAGGCTCACGAAAGAGACAGCGTCAGCGTTTGTGGGGCTGTGAATGGGGTTGCCTGGCTACTTGAAGAGCAGCAAGAGCTTTTGGTCCTGGCCCCTTTGGGGTGGGAGGAATCCCGGGACTTCTGCAATCGCTGAGCCTGGTTCTGGCTGCACTCAGCGTCCCAGGCAGCTAGTCTTGGAGTTTGGGATGCCAAAGGAAGAGACAGCGTCAGCGTTTGTGGGGCTGTGAGTGGGGTTGCCTGGCTACTTGAAGAGCAGCAAGAGCTTTTGGTCCTGGCCCCTTTGGTGTGGGAGGAATCCCAGGACGGTCGGAATCACTGAGCCTGGCTCCGGCTGTACTCACCTTCCCAGGCAGCTAGTCTTGGAGTTTGGGAGGCCACAGAAAGAGACAGCGTCAGCGTTTGTGGGGCTGTGAATGGGGTTGCCTGGCTACTTGAAGAGCAGCAAGAGCTTTTTGGTCCTGGCCCCTTTGGTGTGGGAGTAATCTCGGGACATTCGCAATTCCTGGGCTGCGATTCAGCTCTATTCATCGTCCCAGGCAGACAGTACAGGAGTTTGGGAAGCTCACGAAAGAGAGAGCGTCAGCGTTTGTGGGGCTGTGAATGGGGTTGCCTGGCTACTTGAAGAGCAGCAAGAGCTTTTGGTCCTGGCCCCTTTGGGGTGGGAGGAATCCTGGGACATTCGCAATCGCTGAGCCTGACTCCGGCTGCACTCAGTGTCCCAGGCAGCTAGTCTTGGAGTTTGGGAGGCTCACGAAAGAGACAGCGTCAGCGTTTGTGGGGCTATTAATGTGGTTGCCTGGCTACTTGAAGAGCAGCAAGAGCTTTTGGTCCTGGCCCCTTTGGGGTGGGAGGAATCCCGGGACATGCGCAATCGCTGAGCCATGTTCCGGCTGCACTCAGCGTCCCAGGCAGCTACTATTGGAGTTTGGGAGGCTGACGAAAGAGACAGCGTCAGCGTTTGTGGGGCTATTAATGTGGTTGCCTGGCTACTTGAAGAGCAGCAAGAGCTTTTGGTCCTGGCCCCTTTGGGGTGGGAGGAATCCAGGGACGGTCGCAATTCCTGGGCTGCGATTTAGCTCTTTTCATCGTCCCAGGCAGATTGTACAGGAGTTTGGGAGGCTCACGAAAGAGACAGCGTCAGCGTTTGTGGGGCTGTGAATGGGGTTGCCTGGCTACTTGAAGAGCAGCAAGAGCTTTTTGTCTTTGCACATTTTATGTAGGAGGAATCCCGGGACGTTCGCAATTGCTGATCCTGGTTCTGGCTGCACTCAGCGTCCCAGGCAGATAGTCTTGGAGTTTGGGAGGCTCACGAAAGAGGCAGCGTCAGCGTTTGTGGGGCTGTGAATGGGGTTGCCTGGCTACTTGAAGAGCAGCAAGAGCTTTTGGTCCTGGCCCCTTTGGGGTGGGAGGAATCCCTGGACATTCGCAATCGCTGAGCCTGGTTCTGGCTGTACTCAGCGTCCCAGGCAGATAGTCTTCGAGTTTGGGAAGACAGAGAAAGAGACAGCGTCAGCGTTTGTGGGGCTGTGAGTGGGGTTGCCTGGCTACTTGAAGAGCAGCAAGAGCTTTTGGTCCTGGCCCCTTTGGGGTGGGAGGAATCCCGGGACGTTCGCAATTGCTGAGCCTGGTTCTGGCTGTACTCAGCGTCCCAGGCAGATAGTCTTGGAGTTTGGGAGGCTCACAAAAGAGACAGCGTCAGCGTTTGTGGGGCTGTGAATGGGGTTGCCTGGCTACTTGAAGAGCAGCAAGAGCTTTTGGTCCTGGCCCCTTTGGGGTGGGAGGAATCCTGGGACTGTCGCAATTGCTGAGCCTGGCTCCGGCTGTACTCAGCGTCCCAGGCAGATATTCTTGGAGTTTGGGAGGCCACAGAAAGAGACAGCGTCAGCGTTTGTGGGGCTGTGAATGGGGTTGCCTGGCTACTTGAAGAGCAGCAAGAGCTTTTTGTCCTGGCCCCTTTGGGGTGGGAGGAATCTCGGGACATTCGCAATTCCTGGGCTGCGATTCAGCTCTTTTCATCGTCCCAGGCAGATTGTACAGGAGTTTGGGAGGCTCACGAAAGAGACAGCGTCAGCGTTTGTGGGGCTGTGAATGGGGTTGCCTGGCAACTTGAAGAGCAGCAAGAGCTTTTTGGTCCTGGCCCCTTTGGTGTGGGAGGAATCTCGGGATATTCGCAATTACTGATCCTGTTTCTGGCTGCACTCAGCGTCCCAGGCAGATAGTCTTGGAGTTTGGGAGGCTCACGAAAGAGACAGCATCAGCGTTTGTGGGGCTGTGAATGGGGTTGCCTGGCTACTTGAAGAGCAGCAAGAGCTTTTGGTCCTTGCACGTTTGGGGTGGGAGGAATCCCGGGACGTTCGCAATTGCTGATCCTGGTTCTGGCTGCACTCAGCATCCCAGGCAGATAGTCTTGGAGTTTGGGAGGCTCACGAAAGAGACAGCGTCAGCGTTTGTGGGGCTGTGAATGGGGTTGCCTGGCTACTTGAAGAGCAGCAAGAGCTTTTGGTCCTGGCCCCTTTGGGGTGGGAGGAATCCCTGGACATTCGCAATTGCTGATCCTGGTTCTGGCTGCACTCAGCGTCCCAGGCAGATAGTCTTGGAGTTTGGGAGGCTCACGAAAGAGACAGCGTCAGCGTTTGTGGGGCTGTGAATGGGGTTGCCTGGCTACTTGAAGAGCAGCAAGAGCTTTTGGTCCTGGCCCCTTTGGGGTGGGAGGAATCCCGGGACTTCTGCAATCGCTGAGCCTGGCTCTGGCTGCACTCAGCGTCCCAGGCAGCTAGTCTTGGAGTTTGGGATGCCAAAGGAAGAGACAGCGTCAGCGTTTGTGGGGCTGTGAGTGGGGTTGCCTGGCTACTTGAAGAGCAGCAAGAGCTTTTGGTCCTGGCCCCTTTGGTGTGGGAGGAATCCCAGGACGGTCGGAATCACTGAGCCTGGCTCCGGCTGTACTCACCTTCCCAGGCAGCTAGTCTTGGAGTTTGGGAGGCCACAGAAAGAGACAGCGTCAGCGTTTGTGGGTCTGTGAATGGGGTTGCCTGGCTACTTGAAGAGCAGCAAGAGCTTTTTGGTCCTGGCCCCTTTGGTGTGGGAGTAATCTCGGGACATTCGCAATTCCTGGGCTGCGATTCAGCTCTATTCATCGTCCCAGGCAGACAGTACAGGAGTTTGGGAAGCTCACGAAAGAGAGAGCGTCAGCGTTTGTGGGGCTGTGAATGGGGTTGCCTGGCTACTTGAAGAGCAGCAAGAGCTTTTGGTCCTGGCTCCTTTGGGGTGGGAGGAATCCCGGGACGGTCGCAATTCCTGGGCTGAGATTCAGCTCTTTTCATCGTCCCAGGCAGATAGTCTTGGAGTTTGGGAGGCTCACGAAAGAGACAGCGTCAGCGTTTGTGGGGCTGTGAATGGGGTTGCCTGGCTACTTGAAGAGCAGCAAGAGCTTTTGGTCCTGGCCCCTTTGGGGTGGGAGGAATCCTGGGACGTTCGCAATTGCTGAGCCTGGGTCTGGCTGTACTCAGCGTCCCAGGCAGATATTCTTGGAATTTGGGAGGCTCACAAAAGAGACAGCGGCAGCGTTTGTGGGGCTGTGAGTGGGGTTGCCTGGCTACTTGAAGAGCAGCAAGAGCTTTTGGACCTGGCCCCTTTGGGGTGGGAGGAATCCCGGGACGTTCGCAATTGCTGAGCCTGGTTCTGGCTGTACTCAGCGTCCCAGGCAGCTAGTCTTGGAGTTTGGGAGGCTCATGAAAGAGACAGCGTCAGGGTTTGTGGGGCTGTGAATGGGGTTGCCTGGCTACTTGAAGAGCAGCAAGAGCTTTTGGTCCTGGCCCCTTTGGGGTGGGAGGAATCCCGGGACGGTCGCAATTGCTGACCTGGTTCTGGCTGTACTCAGCGTCCCAGGCAGCTAGTCTTGGAGTTTGGGAGGCTGACGAAAGTGACAGCGTCAGCGTTTGTGGGGCTGTGAATGTGGTTGCCTGGCTACTTGAAGAGCAGCAAGAGCTTCTGGTCCCGGCCCCTTTGGGATGGGAGGAATCCCAGGACATGCGCAATCGCTGAGCCTGGCTCCAGCTGTAGTCAGCGTCCCAGGCAGCTAGTATTGGAGTTTGGGAGGCTCACGAAAGAGACAGCGTCAGCGTTTGTGGGGCTATTAATGTGGTTGCCTGGCTACTTGAAGAGCAGCAAGAGCTTTTGGTCCTGGACCCTTTGGGGTGGGAGGAATCCCGGGACGGTCGCAATTCCTGGGCTGCCATTTAGCTCTTTTCATCGTCCCAGGCAGATTGTACAGGAGTTTGGGAGGCTCACGAAAGAGACAGCGTCAGCGTTTGTGGGGCTGTGAATGGGGTTGCCTGGCTACTTGAAGAGCAGCAAGAGCTTTTGGTCCTGGCCCCTTTGGGGTGGGAGGAATCCCGGGACGTTCGCAATTGCTGATCCTGGTTCTGGCTGTACTCAGCGTCCCAGGCAGATAGTCTTGGAGTTTGGGAGGCTCACAAAAGAGACAGCGTCAGCGTTTGTGGGGCTGTGAATGGGGTTGCCTGGCTACTTGAAGAGCAGCAAGAGCTTTTGGTCCTGGCCCCTTTGGGGTGGGAGGAATCCCGGGAAGGTCGCAATTGCTGAGCCTGGTTCTGGCTGTACTCAGCGTCCCAGGCAGCTAGTCTTGGAGTTTGGGAGGCTCACGAAAGAGACAGCGTCAGCGTTTGTGGGGCTGTGAATGGGGTTGCCTGGCTACTTGAAGAGCAGCAAGAGCTTTTGGTCCTGGCCCCTTTGGGGTGGGAGGAATCCCGGGACATGCGCAATAGCTGAGCCGTGTTCCGGCTGCACTCAGCGTCCCAGGCAGCTACTATTGGAGTTTGGGAGGCTGACGAAAGAGACAGCGTCAGCGTTTGTGGGGCTATTAATGTGGTTGCCTGGCTACTTGAAGAGCAGCAAGAGCTTTTGGTCCTGGCCCCTTTGGGGTGGGAGGAATCTCGGGACATTCGCAATTCCTGGGCTTCGATTCAGCTCTTTTCATCGTCCCAGGCAGATTGTACAGGAGTTTGGGAGGCTCACGAAAGAGACAGCGTCAGCGTTTGTGGGGCTGTGAATGGGGGTGCCTGGCTACTTGAAGAGCAGCAAGAGCTTTTTGTCTTTGCACCTTTGGTGTGGGAGGAATCTCGGGACGGTCGCCATTCCTGGGCTGAGATTCAGCTCTACTCAACGTCCCAGGCAGCTAGTCTTGGAGTTTGGGAGGCTCACGAAAGAGACAGCGTCAGCGTTTGTGGGGCTGTGAATGGGGGTGCCTGGCTACTTGAAGAGCAGCAAGAGCTTTTTGGTCCTGGCCCCTTTGGTGTGGGAGGAATCTCGGGACATTCGCAATCGCTGATCCTGGTTCTGGCTGCACTCAGCGTCCCAGGCAGATAGTCTTCGAGTTTGGGAGGCTCACGAAAGAGACAGCGTCAGCGTTTGTGGGGCTGTGAGTGGGGTTGCCTGGCTACTTGAAGAGCAGCAAGAGCTTTTGGTCCTGGCCCCTTTGGGGTGGGAGGAATCCCAGGACGGTCGGAATCACTGAGCCTGGCTCCGGCTGTAGTCAGCTTCCCAGGCAGCTAGTCTTGGAGTTTGGGAGGCCACAGAAAGAGACAGCGTCAGCGTTTGTGGGGCTGTGAATGGGGGTGCCTGGCTACTTGAAGAGCAGCAAGAGCTTTTTGGTCCTGGCCCCTTTGGGGTGGGAGGAATCTCGGGACATTCGCAATTCCTCGGCTGCGATTCAGCTCTATTCATCGTCCCAGGCAGACAGTACAGGAGTTTGGGAAGCTCACGAAAGAGACAGCGTCAGCGTTTGTGGGGCTGTGAATGGGGTTGCCTGGCTACTTGAAGAGCAGCAAGAGCTTCTGGTCCCGGCCCCTTTGGGGTGTGAGGAATCCCGGGACATGCGCAATCGCTGAGCCGTGTTCCGGCTGCACTCAGCGTCCCAGGCAGCTAGTCTTGGAGTTTGGGAGGCTCCCGAAAGAGACAGCGTCAGCGTTTGTGGGGCTGTGAATGGAGTTGCCTGGCTACTTGAAGAGCAGCAAGAGCTTTTGGTCCTGGCCCCTTTGGGGTGGGAGGAATCCCGGGACGGTCGCAATTCCTGGGCTGCGATTTAGCTCTTTTCATCGTCCCAGGCAGATTGTACAGGAGTTTGGGAGGCTCACGAAAGAGACAGCGTCAGGGTTTGTGGGGCTGTGAATGGGGTTGCCTGGCTACTTGAAGAGCAGCAAGAGCTTTTTGTCTTTGCACATTTTATGTAGGAGGAGTCCCGGGACGTTCGCAATTGCTGAGCCTGGTTCTGGCTGTACTCAGCGTCCCAGGCAGATAGTCTTGGAGTTTGGGAGGCTCACAAAAGAGACAGCGTCAGCGTTTGTGGGGCTGTGAATGGGGTTGCCTGGCTACTTGAAGAGCAGCAAAATCTTTTGGTCCTGGCCCCTTTGGGGTGGGAGGAATCCCGGGAAGGTCGCAATTGCTGAGCCTGGTTCTGGCTGTACTCAGCGTCCCAGGCAGATAGTCTTGGAGTTTGGGAGGCTCCCGAAAGAGACAGCGTCAGCGTTTGTGGGGCTATTAATGTGGTTGCCTGGCTACTTGAAGAGCAGCAAGAGCTTTTGGTCCTGGCCCCTTTGGGGTGGGAGGAATCCCGGGACATGCGCAATCGCTGAGCCATGTTCCGGCTGCACTCAGCGTCCCAGGCAGCTACTATTGGAGTTTGGGAGGCTGACGAAAGAGACAGCGTCAGCGTTTGTGGGGCTATTAATGTGGTTGCCTGGCTACTTGAAGAGCAGCAAGAGCTTTTGGTCCTGGCCCCTTTGGGGTGGGAGGAATCCCGGGACGGTCGCAATTCCTGGGCTGCGATTTAGCTCTTTTCATCGTCCCAGGCAGATTGTACAGGAGTTTGGGAGGCTCACGAAAGAGACAGCGTCAGCGTTTGTGGGGCTGTGAATGGGGTTGCCTGGCTACTTGAAGAGCAGCAAGAGCTTTTTGTCTTTGCACATTTTATGTAGGAGGAATCCCGGGACGTTCGCAATTGCTGATCCTGGTTCTGGCTGCACTCAGCGTCCCAGGCAGATAGTCTTGGAGTTTGGGAGGCTCACAAAAGAGACAGCGTCAGCGTTTGTGGGGCTGTGAATGGGGTTGCCTGGCTACTTGAAGAGCAGCAAGAGCTTTTGGTCCTGGCCCCTTTGGGGTGGGAGGAATCCCTGGACATTCGCAATCGCTGAGCCTGGTTCTGGCTGTACTCAGCGTCCCAGGCAGATAGTCTTCGAGTTTGGGAAGACAGAGAAAGAGACAGCGTCAGCGTTTGTGGGGCTGTGAGTGGGGTTGCCTGGCTACTTGAAGAGCAGCAAGAGCTTTTGGTCCTGGCCCCTTTGGGGTGGGAGGAATCCCGGGACGTTCGCAATTGCTGAGCCTGGTTCTGGCTGTACTCAGCGTCCCAGGCAGATAGTCTTGGAGTTTGGGAGGCTCACAAAAGAGACAGCGTCAGCGTTTGTGGGGCTGTGAATGGGGTTGCCTGGCTACTTGAAGAGCAGCAAGAGCTTTTGGTCCTTGCACGTTTGGGGTGGGAGAAATCCCGGGACGTTCGCAATTGCTGAGCCTGGCTCCTGCTGTACTCAGCGTCCCAGGCAGATATTCTTGGAGTTTGGGAGGCCACAGAAAGAGACAGCATCAGCGTTTGTGGGGCTGTGAATGGGGTTGCCTGGCTACTTGAAGAGCAGCAAGAGCTTTTTGTCCTGGCCCCTTTGGGGTGGGAGGAATCTCGGGACATTCGCAATTCCTGGGCTGCGATTCAGCTCTTTTCATCGTCCCAGGCAGATTGTACAGGAGTTTGGGAGGCTCACGAAAGAGACAGCGTCAGCGTTTGTGGGGCTGTGAATGGGGTTGCCTGGCTACTTGAAGAGCAGCAAGAGCTTTTTGGTCCTGGCCCCTTTGGTGTGGGAGGAATCTCGGGATATTCGCAATTACTGATCCTGTTTCTGGCTGCACTCAGCGTCCCAGGCAGATAGTCTTGGAGTTTGGGAGGCTCACGAAAGAGACAGCATCAGCGTTTGTGGGGCTGTGAATGGGGTTGCCTGGCTACTTGAAGAGCAGCAAGAGCTTTTGGTCCTGGCCCCTTTGGGGTGGGAGGAATCCCAGGACGGTCGGAATCACTGAGCCTGGCTCCGGCTGTAGTCAGCTTCCCAGGCAGCTAGTCTTGGAGTTTGGGAGGCCACAGAAAGAGACAGCGTCAGCGTTTGTGGGGCTGTGAATGGGGGTGCCTGGCTACTTGAAGAGCAGGAAGAGCTTTTTGGTCCTGGCCCCTTTGGGGTGGGAGGAATCTCGGGACATTCGCAATTCCTGGGTTGCGATTCAGCTCTATTCATCGTCCCAGGCAGACAGTACAGGAGTTTGGGAAGCTCACGAAAGAGAGAGCGTCAGCGTTTGTGGGGCTGTGAATGGGGTTGCCTGGCTACTTGAAGAGCAGCAAGATCTTTTGGTCCGGGCCCCTTTGGTGTGGGAGGAATCCTGGGACATTCGCAATCGCTGAGCCTGACTCCGGCTGCACTCAGTGTCCCAGGCAGCTAGTCTTGGAGTTTGGGAGGCTCACGAAAGAGACAGCGTCAGCGTTTGTGGGGCTGTGAATGGGGTTGCCTGGCTACTTGAAGAGCAGCAAGAGCTTTTTATCTTTGCACCGGTGGTGTGGGAGTAATCTCGGGACGGTCGCAATTCCTGGGCTGAGATTCAGCTCTACTCAACGTCCCAGGCAGATAGTCTTGGAGTTTGGGAGGCTCACAAAAGAGACAGCGTCAGCGTTTGTGGGGCTGTGAATGGGGTTGCCTGACTACTTGAAGAGCAGCAAGAGCTTCTGGTCCCGGCCCCTTTGGGGTGGGAGAAATCCCGGGACATGCGCAATCGCTGTGCCGTGTTCCGGCTGCACTCAGCGTCCCAGGCAGCTACTATTGGATTTTGGGAGGCTGACGAAAGAGACAGCGTCAGCGTTTGTGGGGCTGTGAATGGGGTGCCTGGCTACTTGAAGAGCAGCAAAAGCTTTTGGTCCTGGCCCCTTTGGGGTGGGAGGAATCCCGGGACGGTCGCAATTGCTGAGCCTGGTTCTGGCTGTACTCAGCGTCCCAGGCAGCTAGTCTTGGAGTTTGGGAGGCTCACGAAAGAGACAGCGTCAGCGTTTGTGGGGCTGTGAATGTAGTTGCCTGGCTACTTGAAGAGCAGCAAGAGCTTCTGGTCCCGGCCCCTTTGGGGTGGGAGGAATCCCGGGACATGCGCAATCGCTGAGCCGTTTTCCGGCTGCACTCAGCGTCCCAGGCAGCTACTATTGGAGTTTGGGAGGCTGACGAAAGAGACAGCGTCAGCGTTTGTGGGGCTGTGAATGGGGTTGCCTGGCTACTTGAAGAGCAGCAAGAGCTTTTGGTCCTGGCCCCTTTGGGGTGGGAGGAATCCCGGGACATTCGCAATTCCTGGGCTGTGATTCAGCTCTATTCATCGTCCCAGGCAGATAGTCTTGGAATTTGGGAGGCTCACGAAAGAGACAGCGTCAGCGTTTGTGGGGCTGTGAATGGGGTTGCCTGGCTACTTGAAGAGCAGCAAGAGCTTTTGGTCCTTGCACGTTTGGGGTGGGAGGAATCCCGGGACGTTCGCAATTGCTGATCCTGGTTCTGGCTGCACTCAGCATCCCAGGCAGATAGTCTTGGAGTTTGGGAGGCTCACGAAAGAGACAGCGTCAGCGTTTGTGGGGCTGTGAATGGGGTTGCCTGGCTACTTGAAGAGCAGCAAGAGCTTTTGGTCCTGGCCCCTTTGGGGTGGGAGGAGTCCCTGGACATTCGCAATTGCTGATCCTGGTTCTGGCTGCACTCAGCGTCCCAGGCAGATAGTCTTGGAGTTTGGGAGGCTCACGAAAGAGACAGCGTCAGCGTTTGTGGGGCTGTGAATGGGGTTGCCTGGCTACTTGAAGAGCAGCAAGAGCTTTTGGTCCTGGCCCCTTTGGGGTGGGAGGAATCCCGGGACTTCTGCAATCGCTGAGCCTGGTTCTGGCTGCACTCAGCGTCCCAGGCAGCTAGTCTTGGAGTTTGGGATGCCAAAGGAAGAGACAGCGTCAGCGTTTGTGGGGCTGTGAGTGGGGTTGCCTGGCTACTTGAAGAGCAGCAAGAGCTTTTGGTCCTGGCCCCTTTGGTGTGGGAGGAATCCCAGGACGGTCGGCATCACTGAGCCTGGCTCCGGCTGTACTCACCTTCCCAGGCAGCTAGTCTTGGAGTTTGGGAGGCCACAGAAAGAGACAGCGTCAGCGTTTGTGGGGCTGTGAATGGGGTTGCCTGGCTACTTGAAGAGCAGCAAGAGCTTTTTGGTCCTGGCCCCTTTGGTGTGGGAGTAATCTCGGGACATTCGCAATTCCTGGGCTGCGATTCAGCTCTATTCATCGTCCCAGGCAGACAGTACAGGAGTTTGGGAAGCTCACGAAAGAGAGAGCGTCAGCGTTTGTGGGGCTGTGAATGGGGTTGCCTGGCTACTTGAAGAGCAGCAAGAGCTTTTGGTCCTGGCCCCTTTGGGGTGGGAGGAATCCTGGGACATTCGCAATCGCTGAGCCTGACTCCGGCTGCACTCAGTGTCCCAGGCAGCTAGTCTTGGAGTTTGGGAGGCTCACGAAAGAGACAGCGTCAGCGTTTGTGGGGCTATTAATGTGGTTGCCTGGCTACTTGAAGAGCAGCAAGAGCTTTTGGTCCTGGCCCCTTTGGGGTGGGAGGAATCCCGGGACATGCGCAATCGCTGAGCCATGTTCCGGCTGCACTCAGCGTCCCAGGCAGCTACTATTGGAGTTTGGGAGGCTGACGAAAGAGACAGCGTCAGCGTTTGTGGGGCTATTAATGTGGTTGCCTGGCTACTTGAAGAGCAGCAAGAGCTTTTGGTCCTGGCCCCTTTGGGGTGGGAGGAATCCAGGGACGGTCGCAATTCCTGGGCTGCGATTTAGCTCTTTTCATCGTCCCAGGCAGATTGTACAGGAGTTTGGGAGGCTCACGAAAGAGACAGCGTCAGCGTTTGTGGGGCTGTGAATGGGGTTGCCTGGCTACTTGAAGAGCAGCAAGAGCTTTTTGTCTTTGCACATTTTATGTAGGAGGAATCCCGGGACGTTCGCAATTGCTGATCCTGGTTCTGGCTGCACTCAGCGTCCCAGGCAGATAGTCTTGGAGTTTGGGAGGCTCACGAAAGAGGCAGCGTCAGCGTTTGTGGGGCTGTGAATGGGGTTGCCTGGCTACTTGAAGAGCAGCAAGAGCTTTTGGTCCTGGCCCCTTTGGGGTGGGAGGAATCCCTGGACATTCGCAATCGCTGAGCCTGGTTCTGGCTGTACTCAGCGTCCCAGGCAGATAGTCTTCGAGTTTGGGAAGACAGAGAAAGAGACAGCGTCAGCGTTTGTGGGGCTGTGAGTGGGGTTGCCTGGCTACTTGAAGAGCAGCAAGAGCTTTTGGTCCTGGCCCCTTTGGGGTGGGAGGAATCCCGGGACGTTCGCAATTGCTGAGCCTGGTTCTGGCTGTACTCAGCGTCCCAGGCAGATAGTCTTGGAGTTTGGGAGGCTCACAAAAGAGACAGCGTCAGCGTTTGTGGGGCTGTGAATGGGGTTGCCTGGCTACTTGAAGAGCAGCAAGAGCTTTTGGTCCTGGCCCCTTTGGGGTGGGAGGAATCCTGGGACTGTCGCAATTGCTGAGCCTGGCTCCGGCTGTACTCAGCGTCCCAGGCAGATATTCTTGGAGTTTGGGAGGCCACAGAAAGAGACAGCGTCAGCGTTTGTGGGGCTGTGAATGGGGTTGCCTGGCTACTTGAAGAGCAGCAAGAGCTTTTTGTCCTGGCCCCTTTGGGGTGGGAGGAATCTCGGGACATTCGCAATTCCTGGGCTGCGATTCAGCTCTTTTCATCGTCCCAGGCAGATTGTACAGGAGTTTGGGAGGCTCACGAAAGAGACAGCGTCAGCGTTTGTGGGGCTGTGAATGGGGTTGCCTGGCAACTTGAAGAGCAGCAAGAGCTTTTTGGTCCTGGCCCCTTTGGTGTGGGAGGAATCTCGGGATATTCGCAATTACTGATCCTGTTTCTGGCTGCACTCAGCGTCCCAGGCAGATAGTCTTGGAGTTTGGGAGGCTCACGAAAGAGACAGCATCAGCGTTTGTGGGGCTGTGAATGGGGTTGCCTGGCTACTTGAAGAGCAGCAAGAGCTTTTGGTCCTTGCACGTTTGGGGTGGGAGGAATCCCGGGACGTTCGCAATTGCTGATCCTGGTTCTGGCTGCACTCAGCATCCCAGGCAGATAGTCTTGGAGTTTGGGAGGCTCACGAAAGAGACAGCGTCAGCGTTTGTGGGGCTGTGAATGGGGTTGCCTGGCTACTTGAAGAGCAGCAAGAGCTTTTGGTCCTGGCCCCTTTGGGGTGGGAGGAATCCCTGGACATTCGCAATTGCTGATCCTGGTTCTGGCTGCACTCAGCGTCCCAGGCAGATAGTCTTGGAGTTTGGGAGGCTCACGAAAGAGACAGCGTCAGCGTTTGTGGGGCTGTGAATGGGGTTGCCTGGCTACTTGAAGAGCAGCAAGAGCTTTTGGTCCTGGCCCCTTTGGGGTGGGAGGAATCCCGGGACTTCTGCAATCGCTGAGCCTGGTTCTGGCTGCACTCAGCGTCCCAGGCAGCTAGTCTTGGAGTTTGGGAGGCCACAGAAAGAGACAGCGTCAGCGTTTGTGGGGCTGTGAGTGGGGTTGCCTGGCTACTTGAAGAGCAGCAAGAGCTTTTGGTCCTGGCCCCTTTGGTGTGGGAGGAATCCCAGGACGGTCGGAATCACTGAGCCTGGCTCCGGCTGTACTCACCTTCCCAGGCAGCTAGTCTTGGAGTTTGGGAGGCCACAGAAAGAGACAGCGTCAGCGTTTGTGGGGCTGTGAATGGGGTTGCCTGGCTACTTGAAGAGCAGCAAGAGCTTTTTGGTCCTGGCCCCTTTGGTGTGGGAGTAATCTCGGGACATTCGCAATTCCTGGGCTGCGATTCAGCTCTATTCATCGTCCCAGGCAGACAGTACAGGAGTTTGGGAAGCTCACGAAAGAGAGAGCGTCAGCGTTTGTGGGGCTGTGAATGGGGTTGCCTGGCTACTTGAAGAGCAGCAAGAGCTTTTGGTCCTGGCCCCTTTGGGGTGGGAGGAATCCTGGGACATTCGCAATCGCTGAGCCTGACTCCGGCTGCACTCAGTGTCCCAGGCAGCTAGTCTTGGAGTTTGGGAGGCTCACGAAAGAGACAGCGTCAGCGTTTGTGGGGCTGTGAATGGGGTTGCCTGGCTACTTGAAGAGCAGCAAGAGCTTTTGGTCCTGGCCCCTTTTGGGGAGGGAGGAATGTCGGCACATTCGCAATTCATGGACTGCGATTCAGCTCTATTCAACGTCCCAGGCAGATGGTACAGGAGTTTGGGAGGCTCACGAAAGAGACAGCGTCAGCGTTTGTGGGGCTGTGAATGGGGTTGCCTGGCTACTTGAAGAGCAGCAAGAGCTTTTGGTCCTTGCACGTTTGGGGTGGGAGGAATCCCGGGACGTTCGCAATTGCTGAGCCTGGTTCTGGCTGCACTCAGCATCCCAGGCAGCTAGTCTTGGAGTTTGGGAGGCTCACGAAAGAGACAGCGTCAGCGTTTGTGTGGCTGTGAATGGGGTTGCCTGGCTACTTGAAGAGCAGCAAGAGCATTTTTTCCGGGCCCCTTTGGGGTGGGAGGAATCTCGGGACATTCGCAATTCCTGGGCTGCGATTCAGCTCTATTCATCGTCCCAGGCAGCTATTATTGTTGTTTGGGAGGCTCACGAAAGAGACAGCGTCAGGGTTTGTGGGGCTGTGAATGGGGTTGCCTGGCTACTTGAAGAGCAGCAAGAGCTTTTGGTCCTGGACCCTTTTAGGTGGGAGGAATCCTGGGACATTCGCAATTGCTGAGCCTGGATCCGGCTGCGCTCAGTGTCCTAGGCAGCTAGTCTTGGAGTTTGGGAGGCTCACGAAAGAGGCAGCGTCAGCGTTTGTGGGGCTGTGAATGGGGTTGCCTGGCTACTTGAAGAGCAGCAAGAGCTTTTGGTCTTTGCAACTTTGGTGTGGGAGGAATCTTGGGACGGTCGCAATCGCTGAGCCTGGTTCTGGCTGTAATCAGCGTCCCAGGCAGCTAGTCATGGAGTTTGGGGGGCTCACGAAAGAGACAGCGTCAGGGTTTGTGGGGCTGTGAATGGGGTTGCCTGGCTACTTGAAGAGCAGCAAGAGCTTTTGGTATTTGCACCTTTGGTGTGGGAGGAATCTCGGGACGGTCTCAATTCCTTGGCTGCGATTCAGCTCTACTCAGCGTCCCAGGCAGGTAGTCTTCGAGTTTGGGAAGACAGAGAAAGAGACAGCGTCAGCGTTTGTGGGGCTGTGAGTGGGGTTGCCTGGCTACTTGAAGAGCAGCAAGAGCTTTTGGTCCTGGCCCCTTTGGGGTGGGAGGAATCCCGGGACGTTCGCAATTGCTGAGCCTGGTTCTGGCTGTACTCAGCGTCCCAGGCAGATAGTCTTGGAGTTTGGGAGGCTCACAAAAGAGACAGCGTCAGCGTTTGTGGGGCTGTGAATGGGGTTGCCTGGCTACTTGAAGAGCAGCAAGAGCTTTTGGTCCTGGCCCCTTTGGGGTGGGAGGAATCCTGGGACTGTCGCAATTGCTGAGCCTGGCTCCGGCTGTACTCAGCGTCCCAGGCAGATATTCTTGGAGTTTGGGAGGCCACAGAAAGAGACAGCGTCAGCGTTTGTGGGGCTGTGAATGGGGTTGCCTGGCTACTTGAAGAGCAGCAAGAGCTTTTTGTCCTGGCCCCTTTGGGGTGGGAGGAATCTCGGGACATTCGCAATTCCTGGGCTGCGATTCAGCTCTTTTCATCGTCCCAGGCAGATTGTACAGGAGTTTGGGAGGCTCACGAAAGAGACAGCGTCAGCGTTTGTGGGGCTGTGAATGGGGTTGCCTGGCAACTTGAAGAGCAGCAAGAGCTTTTTGGTCCTGGCCCCTTTGGTGTGGGAGGAATCTCGGGATATTCGCAATTACTGATCCTGTTTCTGGCTGCACTCAGCGTCCCAGGCAGATAGTCTTGGAGTTTGGGAGGCTCACGAAAGAGACAGCATCAGCGTTTGTGGGGCTGTGAATGGGGTTGCCTGGCTACTTGAAGAGCAGCAAGAGCTTTTGGTCCTTGCACGTTTGGGGTGGGAGGAATCCCGGGACGTTCGCAATTGCTGATCCTGGTTCTGGCTGCACTCAGCATCCCAGGCAGATAGTCTTGGAGTTTGGGAGGCTCACGAAAGAGACAGCGTCAGCGTTTGTGGGGCTGTGAATGGGGTTGCCTGGCTACTTGAAGAGCAGCAAGAGCTTTTGGTCCTGGCCCCTTTGGGGTGGGAGGAATCCCTGGACATTCGCAATTGCTGATCCTGGTTCTGGCTGCACTCAGCGTCCCAGGCAGATAGTCTTGGAGTTTGGGAGGCTCACGAAAGAGACAGCGTCAGCGTTTGTGGGGCTGTGAATGGGGTTGCCTGGCTACTTGAAGAGCAGCAAGAGCTTTTGGTCCTGGCCCCTTTGGGGTGGGAGGAATCCCGGGACTTCTGCAATCGCTGAGCCTGGTTCTGGCTGCACTCAGCGTCCCAGGCAGCTAGTCTTGGAGTTTGGGATGCCAAAGGAAGAGACAGCGTCAGCGTTTGTGGGGCTGTGAGTGGGGTTGCCTGGCTACTTGAAGAGCAGCAAGAGCTTTTGGTCCTGGCCCCTTTGGTGTGGGAGGAATCCCAGGAC
>JBBPFK010000213.1:0-51400 GCA_037975005.1 Platalea minor
GAAAATCCTCTCGGGTAGCTTCCTTGGAGGAGTCTGGGGCTGCTACCTGGGGCCTCAGGTCCCTAAGGAAGAGGTGAAAATACTTTGGGAGGTGCCTGGGAGGAGTCTTGGGTGGATCCCGGAGGAGACAGCTTCCTCCAGAAAGGGAAAATAATCTCGGATAGCTTCCTTGGAGGAGTCTGGGGCTGCTACCTGGTGTCTCAGTTCCCTTCAGCCGAGGTGAAAACACTCCGGGAGGTGCCTGGGAGGAGTCTCGGGTGGACCCCAGAGGAGACAGCTTCCTCCAGAAAGGGAAAATCCTCTCGGGTAGCTTCCTTGGAGGAGTCTGGGGCTGCTACCTGGGGTCTCAGGTCCCTTCAGCTGAGGTGAAAACACTCCGGGAGATGCCTGGGAGGAGTCTCGGGTGGATCCCGGAGGAAACAGCTTCCTCCAGAAAGGGAAAATCCTCTCGGGTAGCTTCCTTGGAGGAGTCTGGGGCTGCTACCCGGGGTCTCAGGTCCCTTCAGCCGAGGTGAAAACACTCCGGGAGATGCCTGGGAGGAGTCTCGGGTGGATCCCGGAGGAGACAGCTTCCTGCAACAAAGTGAAATCCTCTTGGGTAGCTTCCTTGGAGGTGTCTGGGGCTGCTACCTGGGGTCTCAGGTCCCTAAAGATGAGGTGAAAACACTCCGGGAGATGCCTGGGAGGAGTCTCGGGTGGATCCCTGAGGAGACAGCTTCCTCCCAAAAAGGAAAATCCTCTTGGGTAGCTTCCTTGGAGGGGTCTGGGGCTGCTACTTGGGGTCTCAGGTCCCTAAAGATGAGGTGAAATCAGTCCGGGAGGTGCCTGGGAGGAGTCTTGGGTGGATCCCGGAGGAGACAGCTTCCTGCAACAAAGTGAAATCCTCTTGGGTAGCTTCCTTGGAGGTGTCTGGGGCTGCTACCTGGGGTCTCAGGTCCCTAAAGATAAGATAAAAGCACTCCGGGAGATGCCTGGGAGGAGTCTCGGGTGGATCCCGGAGGAGACAGCTTCCTCCAGAAAGGGAAAATCCTCTTGGGTAGCTTCCTTGGAGGAGTCTGGGGCTGCTACCTGGGGTCTCAGGTCCCTTCAGCCGAGGTGAAAACACTCCGGGAGATGCCTGGGAGGAGTCTCGGGTGGATCCCGGAGGAGACAGCTTCCTCCAGAAAGGGAAAATCCTCTCGGGTAGCTTCCTTGGAGGAGTCTGGGGCTGCTATCTGGGGTATAGGTCCCTAAGGAAGAGGTGAAAATACTCTGGGAGGTACCTGGGAGGAGTCTCGGGTAGATCCCAGAGAGGGTAGCTTACTCCAGAAAGGGAAAATCCTCTCGGGTAGCTTCCTTGGAGGAGTCTGGGGCTGCTACCTGGGGTCTCAGGTCCCTTCAGCTGAGGTGAAAACACTCCGGGAGATGCCTGGAAGGAGTCTCGGGTGGATCCCGGAGGAGACAGCTTCCTCCAGAAAGGGAAAATCCTCTCGGGTAGCTTCCTTGGAGGAGTCTGGGACTGCTACCTGAGCTCTCACGTCCCTTGTGCAGAGGAGAAAGGATTCGTCAAGCACCTTGGTGGAGTCTTGGGTGGAACCCGGAGGAGACAGCTTCCTCCAGAAATGGAAAATGCTCTCGGGTAGCTTCCTTGGAGGATTCTAGGGCTGCTACCTGGGGTCTCAGGTCCCTAAGGAAGAGGTGAAAATACTTTGGGAGGTGCCTGGGAGGAGTCTCGGGTGGATCCCGGAGGAGACAGCTTCCTGCAAGAAAGTCAAATCCTCTCGGGTAGCTTCCTTGGAGGAGTCTGGGGCTGCTACCTGGGGTGTCAGGTCCCTTCAGCCGAGGTGAAAACACTCCGGGAGGTGCCTGGGAGGAGTCTCGGGTGGATCCTGGAAGAGACAGCTTCCTCCAGAAAGGTTAAATCCTCTCGGGTAGCTTCCTTGGAGGAGTCTGGGGCTGCTACCTGGGGTCTCAGGTCCCTTCAGCCGAGGTGAAAACACTCTGGGAGGTGCCTGGGAGGAGTCTTGGGTGGATCCCGGAGGAGACAGCTTCCTCCAGAAAGGGAAAATCCTCTCGGGTAGCTTCCTTGGAGGAGTCTGGGGCTGCTACCTGGGGTCTCAGGTCCCTAAAGATGAGGTGAAATCATTCCGGGAGATGCCTGGGAGGAGTGTTCGGTGGATCCCGGAGGAAACAGCTTCGTGCAACAAAGTGAAATCCTCTTGGGTAGCTTCCTTGGAGGTGTCTGGGGCTGCTACCTGGGGTCTCAGGTCCCTAAAGATGAGGTGAAAACACTCCAGGAGGTGCCTGGGAGGAGTCTCGGGTGGATCCCAGAGGAGACAGCTTCCTCCCAAAAAGGGAAATCCTCTTGGGTAGCTTCCTTTGAGGAGTCTGGGGCTGCTACCTGGGGTCTCAGGTCCCTAAAGATGAGGTGAAATCAGTCCGGGAGATGCCTGGGAGGAGTCTTCGGTGGATCCCGGAGGAGACAGCTTCCTCCAGAAACGGAAAATCCTCTCGGGTAGCTCCCTTGGAGGAGTCTGGGGCTGCTACCTGGGGTCTCAGGTCCCTTCAGCTGAGGTGAAAAGACTCCGGGAGGTGCCTGGAAGGAGTCTCAGGTGGATCCCGGAGGAGACAGCTTCCTCCAGAAAGGGAAAATCCTCTCGGGTAGCTTCCTTGGAGGAGTCTGGGGCTGATACCTGAGGTCTCACGTCCCTAGTGCAGAGGAGAAAGGATTCGTCAAGCACCTTGGTGGAGTCTTGGGTGGAACCCGGAGGAGACAGCTTCCTCCAGAAAGGGAAAATGCTCTCGGGTAGCTTCCTTGGAGGAGTCTGGGGCTGCTACCTGGGGTCTCAGGTCCCTTCAGCTGAGGTGAAAACACTCCAGGAGGTGCCTGGGAGGAGTGTCGGGTGGATCCCGGAGGAGACAGCTTCCTCCAGAAAGGGAAAATCCTCTCGGGTAGCTTCCTTGGAGGAGTCTGGGGCTACTACCTGGGGCCTCAGGTCCCTTCAGCCGAGGTGAAAACACTCCGGGAGGTGCCTGGGAGGAGTCTCGGGTGGATCCCGGAGGAGACAGCTTCCTCCAGAAAGGGAAAATCCTCTCGGGTAGCTTCCTTGGAGGAGTCTGGGGCTGCTACCTGGGGTCTCAGGTCCCTAACGAAGAGGTGAAAATACTCCGGGAGGTGCCTGGGAGGAGTCTTCGGTGGATCCCGGAGGAGACAGCTTCCTCCAGACAGGGAAAATCCTCTTGGGTAGCTTCCTTGGAGGAGTCTGGGGCTGCTACCTGGGGTCTCAGGTCCCTTCAGCCAAGGTGAAAACACTCCGGGAGATGCCTGGGAGGAGTCTCGGGTGGATCCCGGAGGAGACAGCTTCCTCCAGAAAGGGAAAATCCTCTCGGGTAGCTTCCTTGGAGGAGTCTGGGGCTGATACCTGAGGTCTCACGTCCCTAGTGCAGAGGAGAAAGGATTCGTCAAGCACCTTGGTGGAGTCTTGAGTGGAATCCGGTGGAGACAGCTTCCTCCAGAAAGGGAAAATCCTCTCGGGTAGCTTCCTTGGAGGAGTCTGGGGCTGCTACCTGGGGTCTCAGGTCCCTAAAGATGAGGTGAAATCATTCCGGGAGATGCCTGGGAGGAGTGTTCGGTGGATCCCGGAGGAAACAGCTTCGTGCAACAAAGTGAAATCATCTTGGGTAGCTTCCTTGGAGGTGTCTGGGGCTGCTACCTGGGGTCTCAGGTCCCTAAAGATGAGGTGAAGACACTCCAGGAGGTGCCTGGGAGGAGTCTCGGGTGGATCCCAGAGGAGACAGCTTCCTCCCAAAAAGGGAAATCCTCTTGGGTAGCTTCCTTTGAGGAGTCTGGGGCTGCTACCTGGGGTCTCAGGTCCCTAAAGATGAGGTGAAATCAGTCCGGGAGATGCCTGGGAGGAGTCTTCGGTGGATCCCGGAGGAGACAGCTTCCTCCAGAAACGGAAAATCCTCTCGGGTAGCTCCCTTGGAGGAGTCTGGGGCTGCTACCTGGGGTCTCAGGTCCCTTCAGCTGAGGTGAAAAGACTCCGGGAGGTGCCTGGAAGGAGTCTCAGGTGGATCCCGGAGGAGACAGCTTCCTCCAGAAAGGGAAAATCCTCTCGGGTAGCTTCCTTGGAGGAGTCTGGGGCTGATACCTGAGGTCTCACGTCCCTAGTGCAGAGGAGAAAGGATTCGTCAAGCACCTTGGTGGAGTCTTGGGTGGAACCCGGAGGAGACAGCTTCCTCCAGAAAGGGAAAATGCTCTCGGGTAGCTTCCTTGGAGGAGTCTGGGGCTGCTACCTGGGGTCTCAGGTCCCTTCAGCTGAGGTGAAAACACTCCAGGAGGTGCCTGGGAGGAGTGTCGGGTGGATCCCGGAGGAGACAGCTTCCTCCAGAAAGGGAAAATCCTCTCGGGTAGCTTCCTTGGAGGAGTCTGGGGCTACTACCTGGGGCCTCAGGTCCCTTCAGCCGAGGTGAAAACACTCCGGGAGGTGCCTGGGAGGAGTCTCGGGTGGATCCCGGAGGAGACAGCTTCCTCCAGAAAGGGAAAATCCTCTCGGGTAGCTTCCTTGGAGGAGTCTGGGGCTGCTACCTGGGGTCTCAGGTCCCTAACGAAGAGGTGAAAATACTCCGGGAGGTGCCTGGGAGGAGTCTTCGGTGGATCCCGGAGGAGACAGCTTCCTCCAGACAGGGAAAATCCTCTTGGGTAGCTTCCTTGGAGGAGTCTGGGGCTGCTACCTGGGGTCTCAGGTCCCTTCAGCCAAGGTGAAAACACTCCGGGAGATGCCTGGGAGGAGTCTCGGGTGGATCCCGGAGGAGACAGCTTCCTCCAGAAAGGGAAAATCCTCTCGGGTAGCTTCCTTGGAGGAGTCTGGGGCTGATACCTGAGGTCTCACGTCCCTAGTGCAGAGGAGAAAGGATTCGTCAAGCACCTTGGTGGAGTCTTGAGTGGAATCCGGTGGAGACAGCTTCCTCCAGAAAGGGAAAATCCTCTCGGGTAGCTTCCTTGGAGGAGTCTGGGGCTGCTACCTGGGGTCTCAGGTCCCTAAAGATGAGGTGAAATCATTCCGGGAGATGCCTGGGAGGAGTGTTCGGTGGATCCCGGAGGAAACAGCTTCGTGCAACAAAGTGAAATCATCTTGGGTAGCTTCCTTGGAGGTGTCTGGGGCTGCTACCTGGGGTCTCAGGTCCCTAAAGATGAGGTGAAAACACTCCAGGAGGTGCCTGGGAGGAGTCTCGGGTGGATCCCAGAGGAGACAGCTTCCTCCCAAAAAGGGAAATCCTCTTGGGTAGCTTCCTTTGAGGAGTCTGGGGCTGCTACCTGGGGTCTCAGGTCCCTAAAGATGAGGTGAAATCAGTCCGGGAGATGCCTGGGAGGAGTCTTCGGTGGATCCCGGAGGAGACAGCTTCCTCCAGAAACGGAAAATCCTCTCGGGTAGCTCCCTTGGAGGAGTCTGGGGCTGCTACCTGGGGTCTCAGGTCCCTTCAGCTGAGGTGAAAAGACTCCGGGAGGTGCCTGGAAGGAGTCTCAGGTGGATCCCGGAGGAGACAGCTTCCTCCAGAAAGGGAAAATCCTCTCGGGTAGCTTCCTTGGAGGAGTCTGGGGCTGATACCTGAGGTCTCACGTCCCTAGTGCAGAGGAGAAAGGATTCGTCAAGCACCTTGGTGGAGTCTTGGGTGGAACCCGGAGGAGACAGCTTCCTCCAGAAAGGGAAAATGCTCTCGGGTAGCTTCCTTGGAGGAGTCTGGGGCTGCTACCTGGGGTCTCAGGTCCCTTCAGCTGAGGTGAAAACACTCCAGGAGGTGCCTGGGAGGAGTGTCGGGTGGATCCCGGAGGAGACAGCTTCCTCCAGAAAGGGAAAATCCTCTTGGGTAGCTTCCTTGGAGGAGTCTGGGGCTGCTACCTGGGGTCTCAGGTCCCTTCAGCCGAGGTGAAAACACTCCGGGAGGTGCCTGGGAGGAGTCTCGGGTGGATCCCGGAGGAGACAGCTTCCTCCAGAAAGGGAAAATCCTCTCGGGTAGCTTCCTTGGAGGAGTCTGGGGCTGCTACCTGGGGTCTCAGGTCCCTAACGAAGAGGTGAAAATACTCCGGGAGGTGCCTGGGAGGAGTCTTCGGTGGATCCCGGAGGAGACAGCTTCCTCCAGACAGGGAAAATCCTCTTGGGTAGCTTCCTTGGAGGAGTCTGGGGCTGCTACCTGGGGTCTCAGGTCCCTTCAGCCAAGGTGAAAACACTCCGGGAGATGCCTGGGAGGAGTCTCGGGTGGATCCCGGAGGAGACAGCTTCCTCCAGAAAGGGAAAATCCTCTCGGGTAGCTTCCTTGGAGGAGTCTGGGGCTGATACCTGAGGTCTCACGTCCCTAGTGCAGAGGAGAAAGGATTCGTCAAGCACCTTGGTGGAGTCTTGAGTGGAATCCGGTGGAGACAGCTTCCTCCAGAAAGGGAAAATCCTCTCGGGTAGCTTCCTTGGAGGAGTCTGGGGCTGCTACCTGGGGTCTCAGGTCCCTAACGAAGAGGTGAAAATACTCCGGGAGGTGCCTGGGAGGAGTCTTCGGTGGATCCCGGAGGAGACAGCTTCCTCCAGACAGGGAAAATCCTCTTGGGTAGCTTCCTTGGAGGAGTCTGGGGCTGCTACCTGGGGTCTCAGGTCCCTTCAGCCAAGGTTAAAACACTCCGGGAGATGCCTGGGAGGAGTCTCGGGTGGATCCCGGAGGAGACAGCTTCCTCCAGAAAGGGAAAATCCTCTCGGGTAGCTTCCTTGGAGGAGTCTGGGGCTGATACCTGAGGTCTCACGTCCCTAGTGCAGAGGAGAAAGGATTCGTCAAGCACCTTGGTGGAGTCTTGAGTGGAATCCGGTGGAGACAGCTTCCTACAGAAAGGGAAAATCCTCTCGGGTAGCTTCCTTGGAGGAGTCTGGGGCTGCTACCTGGGGTCTCAGGTCCCTAACGAAGAGGTGAAAATACTCCGGGAGGTGCCTGGGAGGAGTCTTCGGTGGATCCCGGAGGAGACAGCTTCCTCCAGACAGGGAAAATCCTCTTGGGTAGCTTCCTTGGAGGAGTCTGGGGCTGCTACCTGGGGTGTCAGGTCCCTAAGGAAGAGGTGAAAATACTTTGGGAGGTGCCTGGGAGGAGTGTCGGGTGGATCCCGGAGGAGACAGCTTCCTCCAGAAAGGGAAAATCCTCTCGGGTAGCTTCCTTGGAGGAGTCTGGGGCTGATACCTGAGGTCTCACGTCCCTAGTGCAGAGGAGAAAGGATTCGTCAAGCACCTTGGTGGAGTCTTGAGTGGAATCCGGTGGAGACAGCTTTCTCCAGAAAGGGAAAATCCTCTCGGGTAGCTTCCTTGGAGGAGTCTGGGGCTGCTACCTGGGGCCTCAGGTCCCTAAGGAAGAGGTGAAAATACTTTGGGAGGTGCCTGGGAGGAGTCTTCGGTGGATCCCGGAGGAAACAGCTTCCTGCAACAAAGTGAAATCCTCTTGGGTAGCTTCCTTGGAGGAGTCTGGGGCTGATACCTGAGGTCTCAAGTCCCTAAAGATGAGGTGAAAACACTCCGGGAGATGCCTGGGAGGAGTCTTCAGTGGATCCCGGAGGAGACAGCTTCCTCCAGAAAGGGAAAATCCTCTCGGGTAGCTTCCTTGGAGGAGTCTGGGGCTGCTACCTGGGGTCTCAGGTCCCTTCAGCCGAGGTGAAAACACTCCGGGAGATGCCTGGGAGGAGTCTCGGGTGGATCTCGGAGGAGACAGCTTCCTCCAGAAAGGGAAAATCCTCTCGGGTAGCTTCCTTGGAGGAGTCTGGGGCTGCTACCTGGGGTATAGGTCCCTAAGGAAGAGGTCAAAATACTCTGGGAGGTACCTGGGAGGAGTCTCGGGTAGATCCCAGAGAGGGTAGCTTACTCCAGAAAGGGAAAATCCTCTCGGGTAGCTTCCTTGGAGGAGTCTGGGGCTGCTACCTGGGGTCTCAGGTCCCTAACGAAGAGGTGAAAATACTCCGGGAGGTGCCTGGGAGGAGTCTTCGGTGGATCCCGGAGGAGACAGCTTCCTCCAGACAGGGAAAATCCTCTTGGGTAGCTTCCTTGGAGGAGTCTGGGGCTGCTACCTGGGGTCTCAGGTCCCTTCAGCCAAGGTGAAAACACTCCGGGAGATGCCTGGGAGGAGTCTCGGGTGGATCCCGGAGGAGACAGCTTCCTCCAGAAAGGGAAAATCCTCTCGGGTAGCTTCCTTGGAGGAGTCTGGGGCTGATACCTGAGGTCTCACGTCCCTAGTGCAGAGGAGAAAGGATTCGTCAAGCACCTTGGTGGAGTCTTGAGTGGAATCCGGTGGAGACAGCTTCCTCCAGAAAGGGAAAATCCTCTCGGGTAGCTTCCTTGGAGGAGTCTGGGGCTGCTACCTGGGGTCTCAGGTCCCTAACGAAGAGGTGAAAATACTCCGGGAGGTGCCTGGGAGGAGTCTTCGGTGGATCCCGGAGGAGACAGCTTCCTCCAGACAGGGAAAATCCTCTTGGGTAGCTTCCTTGGAGGAGTCTGGGGCTGCTACCTGGGGTCTCAGGTCCCTTCAGCCAAGGTGAAAACACTCCGGGAGATGCCTGGGAGGAGTCTTGGGTGGATCCCGGAGGAGACAGCTTCCTCCAGAAAGGGAAAATCCTCTTGGGTAGCTTCCTTGGAGGAGTCTGGGGCTGATACCTGAGGTCTCACGTCCGTAGTGCAGAGGAGAAAGGATTCGTCAAGCACCTTGGTGGAGTCTTGAGTGGAATCCGGTGGAGACAGCTTCCTCCAGAAAGGGAAAATGCTCTCGGGTAGCTTCCTTGGAGGATTCTAGGGCTGCTACCTGGGGCCTCAGGTCCCTAAGGAAGAGGTGAAAATACTTTGGGAGGTGCCTGGGAGGAGTGTCGGGTGGATCCCGGAGGAGACAGCTTCCTCCAGAAAGGGAAAATAATCTCGGATAGCTTCCTTGGAGGAGTCTGGGGCTGCTACCTGGTGTCTCAGGTCCCTTCAGCCGAGGTGAAAACACTCCGGGAGGTGCCTGGGAGGAGTGTCGGGTGGATCCCGGAGGAGACAGCTTCCTCCAGACAGGGAAAATCCTCTTGGGTAGCTTCCTTGGAGGAGTCTGGGGCTGCTACCTGGGGTCTCAGGTCCCTTCAGCCAAGGTGAAAACACTCCGGGAGATGCCTGGGAGGAGTCTCGGGTGGATCCCGGAGGAGACAGCTTCCTCCAGAAAGGGAAAATCCTCTCGGGTAGCTTCCTTGGAGGAGTCTGGGGCTGATACCTGAGGTCTCACGTCCCTAGTGCAGAGGAGAAAGGATTCGTCAAGCACCTTGGTGGAGTCTTGAGTGGAATCCGGTGGAGACAGCTTCCTCCAGAAAGGGAAAATCCTCTCGGGTAGCTTCCTTGGAGGAGTCTGGGGCTGCTACCTGGGGTCTCAGGTCCCTAACGAAGAGGTGAAAATACTCCGGGAGGTGCCTGGGAGGAGTCTTCGGTGGATCCCGGAGGAGACAGCTTCCTCCAGACAGGGAAAATCCTCTTGGGTAGCTTCCTTGGAGGAGTCTGGGGCTGCTACCTGGGGTCTCAGGTCCCTTCAGCCAAGGTGAAAACACTCCGGGAGATGCCTGGGAGGAGTCTTGGGTGGATCCCGGAGGAGACAGCTTCCTCCAGAAAGGGAAAATCCTCTTGGGTAGCTTCCTTGGAGGAGTCTGGGGCTGATACCTGAGGTCTCACGTCCGTAGTGCAGAGGAGAAAGGATTCGTCAAGCACCTTGGTGGAGTCTTGAGTGGAATCCGGTGGAGACAGCTTCCTCCAGAAAGGGAAAATCCTCTCGGGTAGCTTCCTTGGAGGAGTCTGGAGCTGCTACCTGGGGCCTCAGGTCCCTAAGGAAGAGGTGAAAATACTTTGGGAGGTGCCTGGGAGGAGTGTCGGGTGGATCCCGGAGGAGACAGCTTCCTCCAGAAAGGGAAAATAATCTCGGATAGCTTCCTTGGAGGAGTCTGGGGCTGCTACCTGGTGTCTCAGGTCCCTTCAGCCGAGGTGAAAACACTCCGGGAGGTGCCTGGGAGGAGTCTCAGGTGGATCCCAGAGGAGACAGCTTCCTCCAGAAAGGGAAAATCCTCTCGGGTAGCTTCCT
Organism: Platalea minor; assembly: GCA_037975005.1. Classification (NCBI taxonomy): domain Eukaryota; kingdom Metazoa; phylum Chordata; class Aves; order Pelecaniformes; family Threskiornithidae; genus Platalea; species Platalea minor. The sequence continues at coordinate 10,084 of JBBPFK010000213.1, forward strand.
TGGAGGAGTCTGGGGCTGATACCTGAGGTCTCAAGTCCCTAAAGATGAGGTGAAAACACTCCGGGAGGTGCCTGGGAGGAGTCTTCGGTGGATCCCGGAGGAAACAGCTTCCTCCAGAAAGGGAAAATCCTCTCGGGTAGCTTCCTTGGAGGAGTCTGGGGCTGCTACCCGGGGTCTCAGGTCCCTTCAGCCGAGGTGAAAACACTCCGGGAGATGCCTGGGAGGAGTCTCGGGTGGATCCCGGAGGAGACAGCTTCCTGCAACAAAGTGAAATCCTCTTGGGTAGCTTCCTTGGAGGTGTCTGGGGCTGCTACCTGGGGTCTCAGGTCCCTAAAGATGAGGTGAAAACACTCCGGGAGATGCCTGGGAGGAGTCTCGGGTGGATCCCGGAGGAGACAGCTTCCTGAGGAAAGGCAAAATCCTCTCGGGTAGCTTCCTTGGAGGAGTCTGGGGCTGCTACCTGGGGTCTCAGGTCCCTAACGAAGAGGTGAAAATACTCCGGGAGGTGCCTGGGAGGAGTCTTCGGTGGATCCCGGAGGAGACAGCTTCCTCCAGAAAGGGAAAATCCTCTTGGGTAGCTTCCTCGGAGGAGTCTGGGGCTGCTACCTGGGGTCTCAGTTCCCTTCAGCCAAGGTGAAAACACTCCGGGAGATGCCTGGGAGGAGTCTCGGGTGGATCCCGGAGGAGACAGCTTCCTCCAGAAAGGGAAAATCCTCTTGGGTAGCTTCCTTGGAGGAGTCTGGGGCTGATACCTGAGGTCTCACGTCCCTAGTGCAGAGGAGAAAGGATTCGTCAAGCACCTTGGTGGAGTCTTGACTGGAATCCGGTGGAGACAGCTTCCTCCAGAAAGGGAAAATCCTCTCGGGTAGCTTCCTTGGAGGAGTCTGGGGCTGCTACCTGGGGTCTCAGGTCCCTAACGAAGAGGTGAAAATACTCCGGGAGGTGCCTGGGAGGAGTCTTCGGTGGATCCCGGAGGAGACAGATTCCTCCAGACAGGGAAAATCCTCTTGGGTAGCTTCCTTGGAGGAGTCTGGGGCTGCTACCTGGGGTCTCATGTCCCTTCAGCCAAGGTGAAAACACTCCGGGAGATGCCTGGGAGGAGTCTTGGGTGGATCCCGGAGGAGACAGCTTCCTCCAGAAAGGGAAAATCCTCTTGGGTAGCTTCCTTGGAGGAGTCTGGGGCTGATACCTGAGGTCTCACGTCCGTAGTGCAGAAGAGAAAGGATTCGTCAAGCACCTTGGTGGAGTCTAGAGTGGAATCCGGTGGAGACAGCTTCCTCCAGAAAGGGAAAATGCTCTCGGGTAGCTTCCTTGGAGGATTCTAGGGCTGCTACCTGGGGCCTCAGGTCCCTAAGGAAGAGGTGAAAATACTTTGGGAGGTGCCTGGGAGGAGTCTCGGGTGGATCCCGGAGGAGACAGCTTCCTCCAGAAAGGGAAAATAATCTCGGATAGCTTCCTTGGAGGAGTCTGGGGCTGCTACCTGGTGTCTCAGGTCCCTTCAGCCGAGGTGAAAACACTCCGGGAGGTGCCTGGGAGGAGTCTCGGGTGGATCCCAGAGGAGACAGCTTCCTCCAGAAAGGGAAAATCCTCTCGGGTAGCTTCCTTGGAGGAGTCTGGGGCTGATACCTGAGGTCTCAAGTCCCTAAAGATGAGGTGAAAACACTCCGGGAGGTGCCTGGGAGGAGTCTTCGGTGGATCCCGGAGGAAACAGCTTCCTCCAGAAAGGGAAAATCCTCTCGGGTAGCTTCCTTGGAGGAGTCTGGGGCTGCTACCCGGGGTCTCAGGTCCCTTCAGCCGAGGTGAAAACACTCCGGGAGATGCCTGGGAGGAGTCTCGGGTGGATCCCGGAGGAGACAGCTTCCTGCAACAAAGTGAAATCCTCTTGGGTAGCTTCCTTGGAGGTGTCTGGGGCTGCTACCTGGGGTCTCAGGTCCCTAAAGATGAGGTGAAAACACTCCGGGAGATGCCTGGGAGGAGTCTCGGGTGGATCCCGGAGGAGACAGCTTCCTGAGGAAAGGCAAAATCCTCTCGGGTAGCTTCCTTGGAGGAGTCTGGGGCTGCTACCTGGGGTCTCAGGTCCCTAACGAAGAGGTGAAAATACTCCGGGAGGTGCCTGGGAGGAGTCTTCGGTGGATCCCGGAGGAGACAGCTTCCTCCAGAAAGGGAAAATCCTCTTGGGTAGCTTCCTCGGAGGAGTCTGGGGCTTCTACCTGGGGTCTCAGGTCCCTTCAGCCAAGGTGAAAACACTCCGGGAGATGCCTGGGAGGAGTCTCGGGTGGATCCCGGAGGAGACAGCTTCCTCCAGAAAGGGAAAATCCTCTCGGGTAGCTTCCTTGGAGGAGTCTGGGGCTGATACCTGAGGTCTCACGTCCGTAGTGCAGAGGAGAAAGGATTCGTCAAGCACCTTGGTGGAGTCTTGAGTGGAATCCGGTGGAGACAGCTTCCTCCAGAAAGGGAAAATCCTCTCGGGTAGCTTCCTTGGAGGAGTCTGGGGCTGCTACCTGGGGCCTCAGGTCCCTAAGGAAGAGGTGAAAATACTTTGGGAGGTGCCTGGGAGGAGTCTTCGGTGGATCCCGGAGGAAACAGCTTCCTGCAACAAAGTGAAATCCTCTTGGGTAGCTTCCTTGGAGGAGTCTGGGGCTGATACCTGAGGTCTCAAGTCCCTAAAGATGAGGTGAAAACACTCCGGGAGATGCCTGGGAGGAGTCTTGGGTGGATCCCGGAGGAGACAGCTTCCTCCAGAAAGGGAAAATCCTCTTGGGTAGCTTCCTTGGAGGAGTCTGGGGCTGATACCTGAGGTCTCACGTCCGTAGTGCAGAGGAGAAAGGATTCGTCAAGCACCTTGGTGGAGTCTTGAGTGGAATCCGGTGGAGACAGCTTCCTCCAGAAAGGGAAAATCCTCTCGGGTAGCTTCCTTGGAGGAGTCTGGGGCTGCTACCTGGGGCCTCAGGTCCCTAAGGAAGAGGTGAAAATACTTTGGGAGGTGCCTGGGAGGAGTGTCGGGTGGATCCCGGAGGAGACAGCTTCCTCCAGAAAGGGAAAATCCTCTCGGGTAGCTTCCTTGGAGGAGTCTGGGGCTGCTACCTGGTGTCTCAGGTCCCTTCAGCCGAGGTGAAAACACTCCGGGAGGTGCCTGGGAGGAGTCTCGGGTGGATCCCAGAGGAGACAGCTTCCTCCAGAAAGGGAAAATAATCTCGGATAGCTTCCTTGGAGGAGTCTGGGGCTGATACCTGAGGTCTCAAGTCCCTAAAGATGAGGTGAAAACACTCCGGGAGGTGCCTGGGAGGAGTCTTCGGTGGATCCCGGAGGAAACAGCTTCCTCCAGAAAAGGAAAATCCTCTCGGGTAGCTTCCTTGGAGGAGTCTGGGGCTGCTACCCGGGGTCTCAGGTCCCTTCAGCCGAGGTGAAAACACTCCGGGAGATGCCTGGGAGGAGTCTCGGGTGGATCCCGGAGGAGACAGCTTCCTGCAACAAAGTGAAATCCTCTTGGGTAGCTTCCTTGGAGGTGTCTGGGGCTGCTACCTGGGGTCTCAGGTCCCTAAAGATGAGGTGAAAACACTCCGGGAGATGCCTGGGAGGAGTCTCGGGTGGATCCCGGAGGAGACAGCTTCCTGAGGAAAGGCAAAATCCTCTCGGGTAGCTTCCTTGGAGGAGTCTGGGGCTGCTACCTGGGGTCTCAGGTCCCTAACGAAGAGGTGAAAATACTCCGGGAGGTGCCTGGGAGGAGTCTTCGGTGGATCCCGGAGGAGACAGCTTCCTCCAGAAAGGGAAAATCCTCTTGGGTAGCTTCCTCGGAGGAGTCTGGGGCTGCTACCTGGGGTCTCAGGTCCCTTCAGCCAAGGTGAAAACACTCCGGGAGATGCCTGGGAGGAGTCTCGGGTGGATCTCGGAGGAGACAGCTTCCTCCAGAAAGGGAAAATCCTCTCGGGTAGCTTCCTTGGAGGAGTCTGGGGCTGCTACCTGGGGTCTCAGGTCCCTTCAGCTGAGGTGAAAACACTCCGGGAGGTGCCTGGAAGGAGTCTTGGGTGGAACCCGGAGGAGACAGCTTCCTCCAGAAATGGAAAATGCTCTCGGGTAGCTTCCTTGGAGGAGTCTGGGGCTGCTACCTGGGGTCTCAGGTCCCTAAGGAAGAGGTGAAAATACTTTGGGAGGTGCCTGGGAGGAGTCTCGGGTGGATCCCGGAGGAGACAGCTTCCTGCAAGAAAGTCAAATCCTCTCGGGTAGCTTCCTTGGAGGAGTCTGGGGCTGCTACCTGGGGTGTCAGGTCCCTTCAGCCGAGGTGAAAACACTCCGGGAGGTGCCTGGGAGGAGTCTCGGGTGGATCCCGGAGGAGACAGCTTCCTCCAGAAAGGGAAAATCCTCTCGGGTAGCTTCCTTGGAGGAGTCTGGGGCTGCTACCTGGGGTCTCAGGTCCCTTCAGCCGAGGTGAAAACACTCCGGGAGGTGCCTGGGAGGAGTCTCGGGTGGATCCCGGAGGAGACAGCTTCCTGCAATAAAGAGAAATCCTCTTGGGTAGCTTCCTTGGAGGAGTATGGGGCTGCTACCTGGTGTCTCATGTCCCTTCAGCTGAGGTGAAAATACTTCGGGAGGTACCTGGGAGGAGTCTTCGGTGGATCCCGGAGGAGACAGCTTCCTCCAGAAAGGGAAAATCCTCTTGGGTAGCTTCCTTGGAGGAGTCTGGGGCTGCTACCTGGGGTCTCAGGTCCCTTCAGCCGAGGTGAAAACACTCCGGGAGGTGCCTGGGAGGAGTCTCGGGTGGATCCCGGAGGAGACAGCTTCCTCCAGACAGGGAAAATCCTCTCGGGTAGCTTCCTTGGAGGAGTCTGGGGCTGCTACCTGGGGTCTCTGGTCCCTAAAGATGAGGTGAAATCAGTCCGGGAGATGCCTGGGAGGAGTCTTGGGTGGATCCCGGAGGAGACAGCTTCCTCCAGAAAGGGAAAATCCTCTCGGGTAGCTTCCTTGGAGGAGTCTGGGGCTGCTACCTGAGCTCTCACGTCCCTTGTGCAGAGGAGAAAGGATTCGTCAAGCACCTTGGTGGAGTCTTGGGTGGAACCCGGAGGAGACAGCTTCCTCCAGAAATGGAAAATGCTCTCGGGTAGCTTCCTTGGAGGATTCTAGGGCTGCTACCTGGGGTCTCAGGTCCCTAAAGATGAGGTGAAATCAGTCCGGGAGATGCCTGGGAGGAGTCTTCGGTGGATCCCGGAGGAGACAGCTTCCTCCAGAAACGGAAAATCCTCTCGGGTAGCTCCCTTGGAGGAGTCTGGGGCTGCTACCTGGGGTCTCAGGTCCCTTCAGCTGAGGTGAAAAGACTCCGGGAGGTGCCTGGAAGGAGTCTCAGGTGGATCCCGGAGGAGACAGCTTCCTCCAGAAAGGGAAAATCCTCTCGGGTAGCTTCCTTGGAGGAGTCTGGGGCTGATACCTGAGGTCTCACGTCCCTAGTGCAGAGGAGAAAGGATTCGTCAAGCACCTTGGTGGAGTCTTGGGTGGAACCCGGAGGAGACAGCTTCCTCCAGAAAGGGAAAATGCTCTCGGGTAGCTTCCTTGGAGGATTCTAGGGCTGCTACCTGGGGTCTCAGGTCCCTTCAGCTGAGGTGAAAACACTCCGGGAGGTGCCTGGAAGGAGTCTCGGGTGGATCCCGGAAGAGACAGCTTCCTCCAGAAAGGGAAAATCCTCTCGGGTAGCTTCCTTGGAGGAGTCTGGGGCTACTACCTGGGGCCTCAGGTCCCTTCAGCCGAGGTGAAAACACTCCGGGAGGTGCCTGGGAGGAGTCTCGGGTGGATCCCGGAGGAGACAGCTTCCTCCAGAAAGGGAAAATCCTCTTGGGTAGCTTCCTTGGAGGAGTCTAGGGCTGATACCTGAGGTCTCACGTCCCTAGTGCAGAGGAGAAAGGATTCGTCAAGCACCTTGGTGGAGTCTTGAGTGGAATCCGGTGGAGACAGCTTCCTCCAGAAAGGGAAAATCCTCTCGGGTAGCTTCCTTGGAGGAGTCTGGGGCTGCTACCTGGGGTCTCAGGTCCCTAACGAAGAGGTGAAAATACTCCGGCAGGTGCCTGGGAGGAGTCTTGGGTGGATCCCGGAGGAGACAGCTTCCTCCAGACAGGGAAAATCCTCTTGGGTAGCTTCCTTGGAGGAGTCTGGGGCTGCTACCTGGGGTCTCAGGTCCCTAAAGATGAGGTGAAAACACTCCAGGAGATGCCTGGGAGGAGTCTCGGGTGGATCCCGGAGGAGACAGCTTCCTCCAGAAAGGGAAAATCCTCTTGGGTAGCTTCCTTGGAGGAGTCTGGGGCTGATACCTGAGGTCTCACGTCCCTAGTGCAGAGGAGAAAGGATTCGTCAAGCACCTTGGTGGAGTCTTGAGTGGAATCCGGTGGAGACAGCTTCCTCCAGAAAGGGAAAATCCTCTCGGGTAGCTTCCTTGGAGGAGTCTGGGGCTGCTACCTGGGGTCTCAGGTCCCTAACGAAGAGGTGAAAATACTCCGGGAGGTGCCTGGGAGGAGTCTTGGGTGGATCCCGGAGGAGACAGCTTCCTCCAGACAGGGAAAATCCTCTTGGGTAGCTTCCTTGGAGGAGTCTGGGGCTGCTACCTGGGGTCTCAGGTCCCTTCAGCCAAGGTGAAAACACTCCGGGAGATGCCTGGGAGGAGTCTCGGGTGGATCCCGGAGGAGACAGCTTCCTCCAGAAAGGGAAAATCCTCTTGGGTAGCTTCCTTGGAGGAGTCTGGGGCTGATACCTGAGGTCTCACGTCCCTAGTGCAGAGGAGAAAGGATTCGTCAAGCACCTTGGTGGAGTCTTGAGTGGAATCCGGTGGAGACAGCCTCCTCCAGAAAGGGAAAATCCTCTCGGGTAGCTTCCTTGGAGGAGTCTGGGGCTGCTACCTGGGGCCTCAGGTCCCTAAGGAAGAGGTGAAAATACTTTGGGAGGTGCCTGGGAGGAGTGTCGGGTGGATCCCGGAGGAGACAGCTTCCTCCAGAAAGGGAAAATAATCTCGGATAGCTTCCTTGGAGGAGTCTGGGGCTGCTACCTGGGGTCTCAGGTCCCTTCAGCCGAGGTGAAAACACTCCGGGAGGTGCCTGGGAGGAGTCTCGGGTGGATCCCAGAGGAGACAGCTTCCTCCAGAAAGGGAAAATCCTCTCGGGTAGCTTCCTTGGAGGAGTCTGGGGCTGATACCTGAGGTCTCAAGTCTCTAAAGATGAGGTGAAAACACTCCGGGAGGTGCCTGGGAGGAGTCTTCGGTGGATCCCGGAGGAGACAGCTTCCTCCAGAAAGGGAAAATCCTCTCGGGTAGCTTCCTTGGAGGAGTCTGGGGCTGCTACCCGGGGTCTCAGGTCCCTTCAGCCGAGGTGAAAACACTCCGGGAGATGCCTGGGAGGAGTCTCGGGTGGATCCCGGAGGAGACAGCTTCCTGCAACAAAGTGAAATCCTCTTGGGTAGCTTCCTTGGAGGTGTCTGGGGCTGCTACCTGGGGTCTCAGGTCCCTAAAGATGAGGTGAAAACACTCCGGGAGATGCCTGGGAGGAGTCTCGGGTGGATCCCGGAGGAGACAGCTTCCTGAGGAAAGGCAAAATCCTCTCGGGTAGCTTCCTTGGAGGAGTCTGGGGCTGCTACCTGGGGTCTCAGGTCCCTAACGAAGAGGTGAAAATACTCCGGGAGGTGCCTGGGAGGAGTCTTCGGTGGATCCCGGAGGAGACAGCTTCCTCCAGAAAGGGAAAATCCTCTTGGGTAGCTTCCTCGGAGGAGTCTGGGGCTGCTACCTGGGGTCTCAGTTCCCTTCAGCCAAGGTGAAAACACTCCGGGAGATGCCTGGGAGGAGTCTCGGGTGGATCCCGGAGGAGACAGCTTCCTCCAGAAAGGGAAAATCCTCTCGGGTAGCTTCCTTGGAGGAGTCTGGGGCTGATACCTGAGGTCTCACGTCCCTAGTGCAGAGGAGAAAGGATTCGTCAAGCACCTTGGTGGAGTCTTGAGTGGAATCCAGTGGAGACAGCTTCCTCCAGAAAGGGAAAATCCTCTCGGGTAGCTTCCTTGGAGGAGTCTGGGGCTGCTACCTGGGGCCTCAGGTCCCTAAGGAAGAGGTGAAAATACTTTGGGAGGTGCCTGGGAGGAGTCTCGGGTGGATCCCGGAGGAGACAGCTTCCTGCAACAAAGTGAAATCCTCTTGGGTAGCTTCCTTGGAGGAGTCTGGGGCTGCTACCTGAGGTCTCAAGTCCCTAAAGATGAGGTGAAAACACTCCGGGAGGTGCCTGGGAGGAGTCTCGGGTGGATCCCGGAGGAGACAGCTTCCTCCAGAAAGGGAAAATCCTCTTGGGTAGCTTCCTTGGAGGAGTCTGGGGCTGCTACCTGGGGTCTCAGGTCCCTTCAGCCGAGGTGAAAACACTCCGGGAGATGCCTGGGAGGAGTCTCGGGTGGATCTCGGAGGAGACAGCTTCCTCCAGAAAGGGAAAATCCTCTCGGGTAGCTTCCTTGGAGGAGTCTGGGGCTGCTATCTGTGGTATAGGTCCCTAAGGAAGAGGTCAAAATACTCTGGGAGGTACCTGGGAGGAGTCTCGGGTAGATCCCAGAGAGGGTAGCTTACTCCAGAAAGGGAAAATCCTCTCGGGTAGCTTCCTTGGAGGAGTCTGGGGCTGCTACCTGGGGTCTCAGGTCCCTTCAGCCGAGGTGAAAACACTCCGGGAGATGCCTGGAAGGAGTCTCGGGTGGATCCCGGAGGAGACAGCTTCCTGCAAGAAAGTCAAATCCTCTCGGGTAGCTTCCTTGGAGGAGTCTGGGGCTGCTACCTGGTGTGTCAGGTCCCTTCAGCCGAGTTGAAAACACTCCGGGAGGTGCCTGGGAGGAGTCTCGGGTGGATCCTGGAAGAGACAGCTTCCTCCAGAAAGGGAAAATCCTCTCGGGTAGCTTCCTTGGAGGAGTCTGGGGCTGCTACCTGGGGTCTCAGGTCCCTTCAGCCGAGGTGAAAACACTCTGGGAGGTGCATGGGAGGAGTCTTGGGTGGATCCCGGAGGAGACAGCTTCCTCCAGAAAGGGAAAATCCTCTCGGGTAGCTTCCTTGGAGGAGTCTGGGGCTGCTACCTGGGGTCTCAGGTCCCTAAAGATGAGGTGAAATCATTCCGGGAGATGCCTGGGAGGAGTGTTCGGTGGATCCCGGAGGAGACAGCTTCGTGCAACAAAGTAAAATCATCTTGGGTAGCTTCCTTGGAGGTGTCTGGGGCTGCTACCTGGGGTCTCAGGTCCCTAAGGAAGAGGTGAAAATACTTCGGGAGGTGCCTGGGAGGAGTCTCGGGTAGATCCCAGAGGAGACAGCTTCCTCCCAAAAAGGAAAATCCTCTTGGGTAGCTTCCTTGGAGGAGTCTGGGGCTGCTACCTGGGGTCTCAGGTCCCTAACGAAGAGGTGAAAATACTCCGGGAGGTGCCTGGGAGGAGTCTTCGGTGGATCCCGGAGGAGACAGCTTCCTCCAGAAACGGAAAATCCTCTCGGGTAGCTCCCTTGGAGGAGTCTGGGGCTGCTACCTGGGGTCTCAGGTCCCTTCAGCTGAGGTGAAAACACTCCGGGAGGTGCCTGGAAGGAGTCTCAGGTGGATCCCGGAGGAGACAGCTTCCTCCAGAAAGGGAAAATCCTCTCGGGTAGCTTCCTTGGAGGAGTCTGGGGCTGATACCTGAGGTCTCACGTCCGTAGTGCAGAGGAGAAAGGATTCGTCAAGCACCTTGGTGGAGTCTTGGGTGGAACCCGGAGGAGACAGCTTCCTCCAGAAAGGGAAAATGCTCTCGGGTAGCTTCCTTGGAGGAGTCTGGGGCTGCTACCTGGGGTCTCAGGTCCCTTCAGCTGAGGTGAAAACACTCCGGGAGGTGCCTGGAAGGAGTCTCGGGTGGATCCCGGAGGAGACAGCTTCCTCCAGAAAGGGAAAATCCTCTCGGGTAGCTTCCTTGGAGGAGTCTGGGGCTACTACCTGGGGCCTCAGGTCCCTTCAGCCGAGGTGAAAACACTCCGGGAGGTGCCTGGGAGGAGTCTCGGGTGGATCCCGGAGGAGACAGCTTCCTCCAGAAAGGGAAAATCCTCTCGGGTAGCTTCCTTGGAGGAGTCTGGGGCTGATACCTGAGGTCTCACGTCCCTAGTGCAGAGGAGAAAGGATTCGTCAAGCACCTTGGTGGAGTCTTGAGTGGAATCTGGTGGAGACAGCTTCCTCCAGAAAGGGAAAATCCTCTCGGGTAGCTTCCTTGGAGGAGTCTGGGGCTGCTACCTGGGGTCTCAGGTCCCTAACGAAGAGGTGAAAATACTCCGGGAGGTGCCTGGGAGGAGTCTTCGGTGGATCCCGGAGGAGACAGCTTCCTCCAGAAAGGGAAAATCCTCTCGGGTAGCTTCCTTGGAGGAGTCTGGGGCTGCTACCTGGGGTCTCAGGTCCCTAAAGATGAGGTGAAATCATTCCGGGAGATGCCTGGGAGGAGTGTTCGGTGGATCCCGGAGGAAACAGCTTCGTGCAACAAAGTAAAATCATCTTGGGTAGCTTCCTTGGAGGTGTCTGGGGCTGCTACCTGGGGTCTCAGGTCCCTAAGGAAGAGGTGAAAATACTTCGGGAGGTGCCTGGGAGGAGTCTCGGGTAGATCCCAGAGGAGACAGCTTCCTCCCAAAAAGGAAAATCCTCTTGGGTAGCTTCCTTGGAGGAGTCTGGGGCTGCTACCTGGGGTCTCAGGTCCCTAAAGATGAGGTGAAATCAGTCCGGGAGATGCCTGGGAGGAGTCTTCGGTGGATCCCGGAGGAGACAGCTTCCTCCAGAAACGGAAAATCCTCTCGGGTAGCTCCCTTGGAGGAGTCTGGGGCTGCTACCTGGGGTCTCAGGTCCCTTCAGCTGAGGTGAAAACACTCCGGGAGGTGCCTGGAAGGAGTCTCAGGTGGATCCCGGAGGAGACAGCTTCCTCCAGAAAGGGAAAATCCTCTCGGGTAGCTTCCTTGGAGGAGTCTGGGGCTGATACCTGAGGTCTCACGTCCGTAGTGCAGAGGAGAAAGGATTCGTCAAGCACCTTGGTGGAGTCTTGGGTGGAACCCGGAGGAGACAGCTTCCTCCAGAAAGGGAAAATGCTCTCGGGTAGCTTCCTTGGAGGAGTCTAGGGCTGCTACCTGGGGTCTCAGGTCCCTTCAGCTGAGGTGAAAACACTCCGGGAGGTGCCTGGAAGGAGTCTCGGGTGGATCCCGGAGGAGACAGCTTCCTCCAGAAAGGGAAAATCCTCTCGGGTAGCTTCCTTGGAGGAGTCTGGGGCTACTACCTGGGGCCTCAGGTCCCTTCAGCCGAGGTGAAAACACTCCGGGAGGTGCCTGGGAGGAGTCTCGGGTGGATCCCGGAGGAGACAGCTTCCTCCAGAAAGGGAAAATCCTCTCGGGTAGCTTCCTTGGAGGAGTCTGGGGCTGATACCTGAGGTCTCACGTCCCTAGTGCAGAGGAGAAAGGATTCGTCAAGCACCTTGGTGGAGTCTTGAGTGGAATCTGGTGGAGACAGCTTCCTCCAGAAAGGGAAAATCCTCTCGGGTAGCTTCCTTGGAGGAGTCTGGGGCTGCTACCTGGGGTCTCAGGTCCCTAACGAAGAGGTGAAAATACTCCGGGAGGTGCCTGGGAGGAGTCTTCGGTGGATCCCGGAGGAGACAGCTTCCTCCAGACAGGGAAAATCCTCTTGGGTAGCTTCCTTGGAGGAGTCTGGGGCTGCTACCTGGGGTCTCAGGTCCCTTCAGCCAAGGTGAAAACACTCCGGGAGATGCCTGGGAGGAGTCTCGGGTGGATCCCGGAGGAGACAGCTTCCTCCAGAAAGGGAAAATCCTCTTGGGTAGCTTCCTTGGAGGAGTCTGGGGCTGATACCTGAGGTCTCACGTCCGTAGTGCAGAGGAGAAAGGATTCGTCAAGCACCTTGGTGGAGTCTTGAGTGGAATCCGGTGGAGACAGCTTCCTCCAGAAAGGGAAAATCCTCTCGGGTAGCTTCCTTGGAGGAGTCTGGGGCTGCTACCTGGGGCCTCAGGTCCCTTCAGCCGAGGTGAAAACACTCCGGGAGGTGCCTGGGAGGAGTGTCGGGTGGATCCCGGAGGAGACAGCTTCCTCCAGAAAGGGAAAATAATCTCGGATAGCTTCCTTGGAGGAGTCTGGGGCTGCTACCTGGTGTCTCAGGTCCCTTCAGCCGAGGTGAAAACACTCCGGGAGGTGCCTGGGAGGAGTCTCGGGTGGATCCCAGAGGAGACAGCTTCCTCCAGAAAGGGAAAATCCTCTCGGGTAGCTTCCTTGGAGGAGTCTGGGGCTGATACCTGAGGTCTCAAGTCCCTAAAGATGAGGTGAAAACACTCCAGGAGGTGCCTGGGAGGAGTCTTCGGTGGAACCCGGAGGAGACAGCTTCCTCCAGAAAGGGAAAATCCTCTCGGGTAGCTTCCTTGGAGGAGTCTGGGGCTGCTACCCGGGGTCTCAGGTCCCTTCAGCCGAGGTGAAAACACTCCGGGAGATGCCTGGGAGGAGTCTCGGGTGGATCCCGGAGGAGACAGCTTCCTGCAACAAAGTGAAATCCTCTTGGGTAGCTTCCTTGGAGGTGTCTGGGTCTGCTACCTGGGGTCTCAGGTCCCTAAAGATGAGGTGAAAACACTCCGGGAGATGCCTGGGAGGAGTCTCGGGTGGATCCCGGAGGAGACAGCTTCCTGAGGAAAGGGAAAATCCTCTCGGGTAACTTCCTTGGAGGAGTCTGGGGCTGCTACCTGGGGTCTCAGGTCCCTAACGAAGAGGTGAAAATACTCCGGGAGGTGCCTGGGAGGAGTCTTCGGTGGATCCCGGAGGAGACAGCTTCCTCCAGAAAGGGAAAATCCTCTTGGGTAGCTTCCTCGGAGGAGTCTGGGGCTGCTACCTGGGGTCTCAGGTCCCTTCAGCCAAGGTGAAAACACTCCGGGAGATGCCTGGGAGGAGTCTCGGGTGGATCCCGGAGGAGACAGCTTCCTCCAGAAAGGGAAAATCCTCTTGGGTAGCTTCCTTGGAGGAGTCTGGGACTGATACCTGAGGTCTCACGTCCCTAGTGCAGAGGAGAAAGGATTCGTCAAGCACCTTGGTGGACTCTTGAGTGGAATCCGGTGGAGACAGCTTCCTCCAGAAAGGGAAAATCCTCTCGGGTAGCTTCCTTGGAGGAGTCTGGGGCTGCTACCTGGGGCCTCAGGTCCCTAACGAAGAGGTGAAAACACTCCGGGAGATGCCTGGGAGGAGTCTCGGGTGGATCTCGGAGGAGACAGCTTCCTCCAGAAAGGGAAAATCCTCTCGGGTAGCTTCCTTGGAGGAGTCTGGGGCTGCTACCTGGGGTCTCAGGTCCCTTCAGCTGAGGTGAAAACACTCCGGGAGGTGCCTGGAAGGAGTCTTGGGTGGAACCCGGAGGAGACAGCTTCCTCCAGAAATGGAAAATGCTCTCGGGTAGCTTCCTTGGAGGAGTCTAGGGCTGCTACCTGGGGTCTCAGGTCCCTAAGGAAGAGGTGAAAATACTTTGGGAGGTGCCTGGGAGGAGTCTCGGGTGGATCCCGGAGGAGACAGCTTCCTGCAAGAAAGTCAAATCCTCTCGGGTAGCTTCCTTGGAGGAGTCTGGGGCTGCTACCTGGGGTCTCAGGTCCCTAAAGATGAGGTGAAAACACTCCGGGAGGTGCCTGGGAGGAGTCTCGGGTGGATCCCGGAGGAGACAGCTTCCTCCAGAAAGGGAAAATCCTCTCGGGTAGCTTCCTTGGAGGAGTCTGGGGCTGCTACCTGGGGTCTCAGGTCCCTTCAGCCGAGGTGAAAACACTCCGGGAGGTGCCTGGGAGGAGTCTCGGGTGGATCCCGGAGGAGACAGCTTCCTGCAATAAAGAGAAATCCTCTTGGGTAGCTTCCTTGGAGGAGTATGGGGCTGCTACCTGGGGTCTCATGTCCCTTCAGCCAAGGTGAAAATACTTCGGGAGGTACCTGGGAGGAGTCTCGGGTGGATCCCGGAGGAGACAGCTTCCTCCAGAAAGGGAAAATCCTTTCGGGTAGCTTCCTTGGAGGAGTCTGGGGCTGATACCTGAGGTCTCACGTCCCTAGTGCAGAGGAGAAAGGATTCGTCAAGCACCTTGGTGGAGTCTTGGGTGGAACCCGGAGGAGACAGCTTCCTCCAGAAAGGGAAAATGCTCTCGGGTAGCTTCCTTGGAGGAGTCTAGGGCTGCTACCTGGGGTCTCAGGTCCCTTCAGCTGAGGTGAAAACACTCCGGGAGGTGCCTGGGAGGAGTGTCGGGTGGATCCCGGAGGAGACAGCTTCCTCCAGAAAGGGAAAATCCTCTCGGGTAGCTTCCTTGGAGGAGTCTGGGGCTACTACCTGGGGCCTCAGGTCCCTTCAGCCGAGGTGAAAACACTCCGGGAGTTGTCTGGGAGGACTCTCGGGTGGATCCCGGAGGAGACAACTTCCTCCAGAAAGGGAAAATCCTCTCGGGTAGCTTCCTTGGAGGAGTCTGGGGCTGCTACCTGGGGTCTCAGGTCCCTAACGAAGAGGTGAAAATACTCCGGGAGGTGCCTGGGAGGAGTCTTCGGTGGATCCCGGAGGAGACAGCTTCCTCCAGACAGGGAAAATCCTCTTGGGTAGCTTCCTTGGAGGAGTCTGGGGCTGCTACCTGGGGTCTCAGGTCCCTTCAGCCAAGGCGAAAACACTCCGGGAGATGCCTGGGAGGAGTCTCGGGTGGATCCCCGAGGAGACAGCTTCCTCCAGAAAGGGAAAATCCTCTTGGGTAGCTTCCTTGGAGGAGTCTGGGGCTGATACCTGAGGTCTCACGTCCCTAGTGCAGAGGAGAAAGGATTCGTCAAGCACCTTGGTGGAGTCTTGAGTGGAATCCAGTGGAGACAGCTTCCTCCAGAAAGGGAAAATCCTCTCGGGTAGCTTCCTTGGAGGAGTCTGGGGCTGCTACCTGGGGTCTCAGGTCCCTAACGAAGAGGTGAAAATACTCCGGCAGGTGCCTGGGAGGAGTCTTGGGTGGATCCCGGAGGAGACAGCTTCCTCCAGACAGGGAAAATCCTCTTGGGTAGCTTCCTTGGAGGAGTCTGGGGCTGCTACCTGAGGTCTCAGGTCCCTAAAGATGAGGTGAAAACACTCCAGGAGATGCCTGGGAGGAGTCTTGGGTGGATCCCGGAGGAGACAGCTTCCTCCAGAAAGGGAAAATCCTCTTGGGTAGCTTCCTTGGAGGAGTCTGGGGCTGATACCTGAGGTCTCACGTCCGTAGTGCAGAGGAGAAAGGATTCGTCAAGCACCTTGGTGGAGTCTTGAGTGGAATCCGGTGGAGACAGCTTCCTCCAGAAAGGGAAAATCCTCTCGGGTAGCTTCCTTGGAGGAGTCTGGGGCTGCTACCTGGGGTCTCAGGTCCCTTCAGCTGAGGTGAAAATACTCCGGGAGGTGCCTGGGAGGAGTCTTCGGTGGATCCCGGAGGAGACAGCTTCCTCCAGACAGGGAAAATCCTCTTGGGTAGCTTCCTTGGAGGAGTCTGGGGCTGCTACCTGGGGTCTCAGGTCCCTAAAGATGAGGTGAAAACACTCCGGGAGATGCCTGGGAGGAGTCTCGGGTGGATCCCGGAGGAGACAGCTTCCTCCAGAAAGGGAAAATCCTCTTGGGTAGCTTCCTTGGAGGAGTCTGGGGCTGATACCTGAGGTCTCACGTCCCTAGTGCAGAGGAGAAAGGATTCGTCAAGCACCTTGGTGGAGTCTTGAGTGGAATCCGGTGGAGACAGCCTCCTCCAGAAAGGGAAAATCCTCTCGGGTAGCTTCCTTGGAGGAGTCTGGGGCTGCTACCTGGGGCCTCAGGTCCCTAAGGAAGAGGTGAAAATACTTTGGGAGGTGCCTGGGAGGAGTGTCGGGTGGATCCCGGAGGAGACAGCTTCCTCCAGAAAGGGAAAATAATCTCGGATAGCTTCCTTGGAGGAGTCTGGGGCTGCTACCTGTGGTCTCAGGTCCCTAAAGATGAGGGGAAATCAGTCCGGGAGATGCCTGGGAGGAGTCTCGGGTAGATCCCAGAGAGGATAGCTTCCTCCAGAAAGAGAAAATCCTCTCAGGTAGCTTGCTTGGAGGCGTCTGGGGCTGCTACCTGGGGTCTCAGGTCCCTTCAGCCGAGGTGAAAACACTCCGGGAGATGCCTGGGAGGAGTCTCGGGTGGATCCCGGAGGAGACAGCTTCCTCCAGAAAGGGAAAATCCTCTCGGGTAGCTTCCTTGGAGGAGTCTGGGGCTGCTACCTGGGGTCTCAGGTCCCTTCAGCCGAGGTGAAAACACTCCGGGAGGTGCCTGGGAGGAGTCTCGGGTGGATCCCAGAGGAGACAGCTTCCTCCAGAAAGGGAAAATCCTCTCGGGTAGCTTCCTTGGAGGAGTCTGGGGCTGATACCTGAGGTCTCAAGTCTCTAAAGATGAGGTGAAAACACTCCGGGAGGTGCCTGGGAGGAGTCTTCGGTGGATCCCGGAGGAGACAGCTTCCTCCAGAAAGGGAAAATCCTCTCGGGTAGCTTCCTTGGAGGAGTCTGGGGCTGCTACCCGGGGTCTCAGGTCCCTTCAGCCGAGGTGAAAACACTCCGGGAGATGCCTGGGAGGAGTCTCGGGTGGATCCCGGAGGAGACAGCTTCCTGCAACAAAGTGAAATCCTCTTGGGTAGCTTCCTTGGAGGTGTCTGGGGCTGCTACCTGGGGTCTCAGGTCCCTAAAGATGAGGTGAAAACACTCCGGGAGATGCCTGGGAGGAGTCTCGGGTGGATCCCGGAGGAGACAGCTTCCTGAGGAAAGGCAAAATCCTCTCGGGTAGCTTCCTTGGAGGAGTCTGGGGCTGCTACCTGGGGTCTCAGGTCCCTAACGAAGAGGTGAAAATACTCCGGGAGGTGCCTGGGAGGAGTCTTCGGTGGATCCCGGAGGAGACAGCTTCCTCCAGAAAGGGAAAATCCTCTTGGGTAGCTTCCTCGGAGGAGTCTGGGGCTGCTACCTGGGGTCTCAGTTCCCTTCAGCCAAGGTGAAAACACTCCGGGAGATGCCTGGGAGGAGTCTCGGGTGGATCCCGGAGGAGACAGCTTCCTCCAGAAAGGGAAAATCCTCTTGGGTAGCTTCCTTGGAGGAGTCTGGGGCTGCTACCTGAGGTCTCAAGTCCCTAAAGATGAGGTGAAAACACTCCGGGAGATGCCTGGGAGGAGTCTTCAGTGGATCCCGGAGGAGACAGCTTCCTCCAGAAAGGGAAAATCCTCTTGGGTAGCTTCCTTGGAGGAGTCTGGGGCTGCTACCTGGGGCCTCAGGTCCCTTCAGCCGAGGTGAAAACACTCCGGGAGATGCCTGGGAGGAGTCTCGGGTGGATCTCGGAGGAGACAGCTTCCTCCAGAAAGGGAAAATCCTCTCGGGTAGCTTCCTTGGAGGAGTCTGGGGCTGCTATCTGTGGTATAGGTCCCTAAGGAAGAGGTCAAAATACTCTGGGAGGTACCTGGGAGGAGTCTCGGGTAGATCCCAGAGAGGGTAGCTTACTCCAGAAAGGGAAAATCCTCTCGGGTAGCTTCCTTGGAGGAGTCTGGGGCTGCTACCTGGGGTCTCAGGTCCCTTCAGCTGAGGTGAAAACACTCCGGGAGGTGCCTGGAAGGAGTCTTGGGTGGAACCCGGAGGAGACAGCTTCCTCCAGAAATGGAAAATGCTCTCGGGTAGCTTCCTTGGAGGATTCTAGGGCTGCTACCTGGGGTCTCAGGTCCCTAAGGAAGAGGTGAAAATACTTTGGGAGGTGCCTGGGAGGAGTCTCGGGTGGATCCCGGAGGAGACAGCTTCCTGCAAGAAAGTCAAATCCTCTCGGGTAGCTTCCTTGGAGGAGTCTGGGGCTGCTACCTGGTGTGTCAGGTCCCTTCAGCCGAGTTGAAAACACTCCGGGAGGTGCCTGGGAGGAGTCTCGGGTGGATCCTGGAAGAGACAGCTTCCTCCAGAAAGGGAAAATCCTCTCGGGTAGCTTCCTTGGAGGAGTCTGGGGCTGCTACCTGGGGTCTCAGGTCCCTTCAGCCGAGGTGAAAACACTCTGGGAGGTGCATGGGAGGAGTCTTGGGTGGATCCCGGAGGAGACAGCTTCCTCCAGAAAGGGAAAATCCTCTCGGGTAGCTTCCTTGGAGGAGTCTGGGGCTGCTACCTGGGGTCTCAGGTCCCTAAAGATGAGGTGAAATCATTCCGGGAGATGCCTGGGAGGAGTGTTCGGTGGATCCCGGAGGAAACAGCTTCGTGCAACAAAGTAAAATCATCTTGGGTAGCTTCCTTGGAGGTGTCTGGGGCTGCTACCTGGGGTCTCAGGTCCCTAAGGAAGAGGTGAAAATACTTCGGGAGGTGCCTGGGAGGAGTCTCGGGTAGATCCCAGAGGAGACAGCTTCCTCCCAAAAAGGAAAATCCTCTTGGGTAGCTTCCTTGGAGGAGTCTGGGGCTGCTACCTGGGGTCTCAGGTCCCTAAAGATGAGGTGAAATCAGTCCGGGAGATGCCTGGGAGGAGTCTTCGGTGGATCCCGGAGGAGACAGCTTCCTCCAGAAACGGAAAATCCTCTCGGGTAGCTCCCTTGGAGGAGTCTGGGGCTGCTACCTGGGGTCTCAGGTCCCTTCAGCTGAGGTGAAAAGACTCCGGGAGGTGCCTGGAAGGAGTCTCAGGTGGATCCCGGAGGAGACAGCTTCCTCCAGAAAGGGAAAATCCTCTCGGGTAGCTTCCTTTGAGGAGTCTGGGGCTGATACCTGAGGTCTCACGTCCGTAGTGCAGAGGAGAAAGGATTCGTCAAGCACCTTGGTGGAGTCTTGGGTGGAACCCGGAGGAGACAGCTTCCTCCAGAAAGGGAAAATGCTCTCGGGTAGCTTCCTTGGAGGAGTCTAGGGCTGCTACCTGGGGTCTCAGGTCCCTTCAGCTGAGGTGAAAACACTCCGGGAGGTGCCTGGAAGGAGTCTCGGGTGGATCCCGGAGGAGACAGCTTCCTCCAGAAAGGGAAAATCCTCTCGGGTAGCTTCCTTTGAGGAGTCTGGGGCTGATACCTGAGGTCTCACGTCCGTAGTGCAGAGGAGAAAGGATTCGTCAAGCACCTTGGTGGAGTCTTGGGTGGAACCCGGAGGAGACAGCTTCCTCCAGAAAGGGAAAATGCTCTCGGGTAGCTTCCTTGGAGGAGTCTAGGGCTGCTACCTGGGGTCTCAGGTCCCTTCAGCTGAGGTGAAAACACTCCGGGAGGTGCCTGGAAGGAGTCTCGGGTGGATCCCGGAGGAGACAGCTTCCTCCAGAAAGGGAAAATCCTCTCGGGTAGCTTCCTTGGAGGAGTCTGGGGCTACTACCTGGGGTCTCAGGTCCCTTCAGCTGAGGTGAAAACACTCCGGGAGGTGCCTGGGAGGAGTCTCGGGTGGATCCCGGAGGAGACAGCTTCCTCCAGAAAGGGAAAATCCTCTCGGGTAGCTTCCTTGGAGGAGTCTGGGGCTGATACCTGAGGTCTCACGTCCCTAGTGCAGAGGAGAAAGGATTCGTCAAGCACCTTGGTGGAGTCTTGAGTGGAATCTGGTGGAGACAGCTTCCTCCAGAAAGGGAAAATCCTCTCGGGTAGCTTCCTTGGAGGAGTCTGGGGCTGCTACCTGGGGTCTCAGGTCCCTTCAGCCAAGGTGAAAACACTCCGGGAGATGCCTGGGAGGAGTCTCGGGTGGATCCCGGAGGAGACAGCTTCCTCCAGAAAGGGAAAATCCTCTTGGGTAGCTTCCTTGGAGGAGTCTGGGGCTGATACCTGAGGTCTCACGTCCGTAGTGCAGAGGAGAAAGGATTCGTCAAGCACCTTGGTGGAGTCTTGAGTGGAATCCGGTGGAGACAGCTTCCTCCAGAAAGGGAAAATCCTCTCGGGTAGCTTCCTTGGAGGAGTCTGGGGCTGCTACCTGGGGCCTCAGGTCCCTTCAGCCGAGGTGAAAACACTCCGGGAGGTGCCTGGGAGGAGTCTCGGGTGGATCCCGGAGGAGACAGCTTCCTCCAGAAAGGGAAAATAATCTCGGATAGCTTCCTTGGAGGAGTCTGGGGCTGCTACCTGGTGTCTCAGGTCCCTTCAGCCGAGGTGAAAACACTCCGGGAGGTGCCTGGGAGGAGTCTCGGGTGGATCCCAGAGGAGACAGCTTCCTCCAGAAAGGGAAAATCCTCTCGGGTAGCTTCCTTGGAGGAGTCTGGGGCTGATACCTGAGGTCTCAAGTCCCTAAAGATGAGGTGAAAACACTCCAGGAGGTGCCTGGGAGGAGTCTTCGGTGGAACCCGGAGGAGACAGCTTCCTCCAGAAAGGGAAAATCCTCTCGGGTAGCTTCCTTGGAGGAGTCTGGGGCTGCTACCCGGGGTCTCAGGTCCCTTCAGCCGAGGTGAAAACACTCCGGGAGATGCCTGGGAGGAGTCTCGGGTGGATCCCGGAGGAGACAGCTTCCTGCAACAAAGTGAAATCCTCTTGGGTAGCTTCCTTGGAGGTGTCTGGGGCTGCTACCTGGGGTCTCAGGTCCCTAAAGATGAGGTGAAAACACTCCGGGAGATGCCTGGGAGGAGTCTCGGGTGGATCCCGGAGGAGACAGCTTCCTGAGGAAAGGGAAAATCCTCTCGGGTAACTTCCTTGGAGGAGTCTGGGGCTGCTACCTGGGGTCTCAGGTCCCTAACGAAGAGGTGAAAATACTCCGGGAGGTGCCTGGGAGGAGTCTTCGGTGGATCCCGGAGGAGACAGCTTCCTCCAGAAAGGGAAAATCCTCTTGGGTAGCTTCCTCGGAGGAGTCTGGGGCTGCTACCTGGGGTCTCAGGTCCCTTCAGCCAAGGTGAAAACACTCCGGGAGATGCCTGGGAGGAGTCTCGGGTGGATCCCGGAGGAGACAGCTTCCTCCAGAAAGGGAAAATCCTCTTGGGTAGCTTCCTTGGAGGAGTCTGGGACTGATACCTGAGGTCTCACGTCCCTAGTGCAGAGGAGAAAGGATTCGTCAAGCACCTTGGTGGAGTCTTGAGTGGAATCCGGTGGAGACAGCTTCCTCCAGAAAGGGAAAATCCTCTCGGGTAGCTTCCTTGGAGGAGTCTGGGGCTGCTACCTGGGGCCTCAGGTCCCTAACGAAGAGGTGAAAACACTCCGGGAGGTGCCTGGGAGGAGTCTCGGGTGGATCTCGGAGGAGACAGCTTCCTCCAGAAAGGGAAAATCCTCTCGGGTAGCTTCCTTGGAGGAGTCTGGGGCTGCTACCTGGGGTATAGGTCCCTAAGGAAGAGGTCAAAATACTCTGGGAGGTACCTGGGAGGAGTCTCGGGTAGATCCCAGAGAGGGTAGCTTACTCCAGAAAGGGAAAATCCTCTCGGGTAGCTTCCTTGGAGGAGTCTGGGGCTGCTACCTGGGGTCTCAGGTCCCTTCAGCTGAGGTGAAAACACTCCGGGAGGTGCCTGGAAGGAGTCTCAGGTGGATCCCGGAGGAGACAGCTTCCTCCAGAAAGGGAAAATCCTCTCGGGTAGCTTCCTTTGAGGAGTCTGGGGCTGATACCTGAGGTCTCACGTCCGTAGTGCAGAGGAGAAAGGATTCGTCAAGCACCTTGGTGGAGTCTTGGGTGGAACCCGGAGGAGACAGCTTCCTCCAGAAAGGGAAAATGCTCTCGGGTAGCT
Source organism: Platalea minor (assembly GCA_037975005.1). Lineage (NCBI taxonomy): Eukaryota > Metazoa > Chordata > Aves > Pelecaniformes > Threskiornithidae > Platalea > Platalea minor. The sequence goes on from JBBPFK010000213.1 coordinate 31,659, forward strand.
TCCTTGGAGGAGTCTAGGGCTGCTACCTGGGGTCTCAGGTCCCTTCAGCTGAGGTGAAAACACTCCGGGAGGTGCCTGGAAGGAGTCTCGGGTGGATCCCGGAGGAGACAGCTTCCTCCAGAAAGGGAAAATCCTCTCGGGTAGCTTCCTTTGAGGAGTCTGGGGCTGATACCTGAGGTCTCACGTCCGTAGTGCAGAGGAGAAAGGATTCGTCAAGCACCTTGGTGGAGTCTTGGGTGGAACCCGGAGGAGACAGCTTCCTCCAGAAAGGGAAAATGCTCTCGGGTAGCTTCCTTGGAGGAGTCTAGGGCTGCTACCTGGGGTCTCAGGTCCCTTCAGCTGAGGTGAAAACACTCCGGGAGGTGCCTGGAAGGAGTCTCGGGTGGATCCCGGAGGAGACAGCTTCCTCCAGAAAGGGAAAATCCTCTCGGGTAGCTTCCTTGGAGGAGTCTGGGGCTACTACCTGGGGTCTCAGGTCCCTTCAGCTGAGGTGAAAACACTCCGGGAGGTGCCTGGGAGGAGTCTCGGGTGGATCCCGGAGGAGACAGCTTCCTCCAGAAAGGGAAAATCCTCTCGGGTAGCTTCCTTGGAGGAGTCTGGGGCTGATACCTGAGGTCTCACGTCCCTAGTGCAGAGGAGAAAGGATTCGTCAAGCACCTTGGTGGAGTCTTGAGTGGAATCTGGTGGAGACAGCTTCCTCCAGAAAGGGAAAATCCTCTCGGGTAGCTTCCTTGGAGGAGTCTGGGGCTGCTACCTGGGGTCTCAGGTCCCTTCAGCCAAGGTGAAAACACTCCGGGAGATGCCTGGGAGGAGTCTCGGGTGGATCCCGGAGGAGACAGCTTCCTCCAGAAAGGGAAAATCCTCTTGGGTAGCTTCCTTGGAGGAGTCTGGGGCTGATACCTGAGGTCTCACGTCCGTAGTGCAGAGGAGAAAGGATTCGTCAAGCACCTTGGTGGAGTCTTGAGTGGAATCCGGTGGAGACAGCTTCCTCCAGAAAGGGAAAATCCTCTCGGGTAGCTTCCTTGGAGGAGTCTGGGGCTGCTACCTGGGGCCTCAGGTCCCTTCAGCCGAGGTGAAAACACTCCGGGAGGTGCCTGGGAGGAGTCTCGGGTGGATCCCGGAGGAGACAGCTTCCTCCAGAAAGGGAAAATAATCTCGGATAGCTTCCTTGGAGGAGTCTGGGGCTGCTACCTGGTGTCTCAGGTCCCTTCAGCCGAGGTGAAAACACTCCGGGAGGTGCCTGGGAGGAGTCTCGGGTGGATCCCAGAGGAGACAGCTTCCTCCAGAAAGGGAAAATCCTCTCAGGTAGCTTCCTTGGAGGAGTCTGGGGCTGATACCTGAGGTCTCAAGTCCCTAAAGATGAGGTGAAAACACTCCAGGAGGTGCCTGGGAGGAGTCTTCGGTGGAACCCGGAGGAGACAGCTTCCTCCAGAAAGGGAAAATCCTCTCGGGTAGCTTCCTTGGAGGAGTCTGGGGCTGCTACCCGGGGTCTCAGGTCCCTTCAGCCGAGGTGAAAACACTCCGGGAGATGCCTGGGAGGAGTCTCGGGTGGATCCCGGAGGAGACAGCTTCCTGCAACAAAGTGAAATCCTCTTGGGTAGCTTCCTTGGAGGTGTCTGGGGCTGCTACCTGGGGTCTCAGGTCCCTAAAGATGAGGTGAAAACACTCCGGGAGATGCCTGGGAGGAGTCTCGGGTGGATCCCGGAGGAGACAGCTTCCTGAGGAAAGGGAAAATCCTCTCGGGTAACTTCCTTGGAGGAGTCTGGGGCTGCTACCTGGGGTCTCAGGTCCCTAACGAAGAGGTGAAAATACTCCGGGAGGTGCCTGGGAGGAGTCTTCGGTGGATCCCGGAGGAGACAGCTTCCTCCAGAAAGGGAAAATCCTCTTGGGTAGCTTCCTCGGAGGAGTCTGGGGCTGCTACCTGGGGTCTCAGGTCCCTTCAGCCAAGGTGAAAACACTCCGGGAGATGCCTGGGAGGAGTCTCGGGTGGATCCCGGAGGAGACAGCTTCCTCCAGAAAGGGAAAATCCTCTTGGGTAGCTTCCTTGGAGGAGTCTGGGACTGATACCTGAGGTCTCACGTCCCTAGTGCAGAGGAGAAAGGATTCGTCAAGCACCTTGGTGGAGTCTTGAGTGGAATCCGGTGGAGACAGCTTCCTCCAGAAAGGGAAAATCCTCTCGGGTAGCTTCCTTGGAGGAGTCTGGGGCTGCTACCTGGGGCCTCAGGTCCCTAACGAAGAGGTGAAAACACTCCGGGAGGTGCCTGGGAGGAGTCTCGGGTGGATCTCGGAGGAGACAGCTTCCTCCAGAAAGGGAAAATCCTCTCGGGTAGCTTCCTTGGAGGAGTCTGGGGCTGCTACCTGGGGTATAGGTCCCTAAGGAAGAGGTCAAAATACTCTGGGAGGTACCTGGGAGGAGTCTCGGGTAGATCCCAGAGAGGGTAGCTTACTCCAGAAAGGGAAAATCCTCTCGGGTAGCTTCCTTGGAGGAGTCTGGGGCTGCTACCTGGGGTCTCAGGTCCCTTCAGCTGAGGTGAAAACACTCCGGGAGGTGCCTGGAAGGAGTCTTGGGTGGAACCCGGAGGAGACAGCTTCCTCCAGAAATGGAAAATGCTCTCGGGTAGCTTCCTTGGAGGAGTCTAGGGCTGCTACCTGGGGTCTCAGGTCCCTAAGGAAGAGGTGAAAATACTTTGGGAGGTGCCTGGGAGGAGTCTCGGGTGGATCCCGGAGGAGACAGCTTCCTCCAGAAAGGGAAAATCCTCTCGGGTAGCTTCCTTGGAGGAGTCTGGGGCTGCTACCTGGGGTCTCAGGTCCCTTCAGCCGAGGTGAAAACACTCCGGGAGGTGCCTGGGAGGAGTCTCGGGTGGATCCCGGAGGAGACAGCTTCCTGCAATAAAGAGAAATCCTCTTGGGTAGCTTCCTTGGAGGAGTATGGGGCTGCTACCTGGGGTCTCATGTCCCTTCAGCCAAGGTGAAAATACTTCGGGAGGTACCTGGGAGGAGTCTCGGGTGGATCCCGGAGGAGACAGCTTCCTCCAGAAAGGGAAAATCCTTTCGGGTAGCTTCCTTGGAGGAGTCTGGGGCTGATACCTGAGGTCTCACGTCCCTAGTGCAGAGGAGAAAGGATTCGTCAAGCACCTTGGTGGAGTCTTGGGTGGAACCCGGAGGAGACAGCTTCCTCCAGAAAGGGAAAATGCTCTCGGGTAGCTTCCTTGGAGGAGTCTAGGGCTGCTACCTGGGGTCTCAGGTCCCTTCAGCTGAGGTGAAAACACTCCGGGAGGTGCCTGGGAGGAGTGTCGGGTGGATCCCGGAGGAGACAGCTTCCTCCAGAAAGGGAAAATCCTCTCGGGTAGCTTCCTTGGAGGAGTCTGGGGCTACTACCTGGGGCCTCAGGTCCCTTCAGCCGAGGTGAAAACACTCCGGGAGTTGTCTGGGAGGACTCTCGGGTGGATCCCGGAGGAGACAACTTCCTCCAGAAAGGGAAAATCCTCTCGGGTAGCTTCCTTGGAGGAGTCTGGGGCTGCTACCTGGGGTCTCAGGTCCCTAACGAAGAGGTGAAAATACTCCGGGAGGTGCCTGGGAGGAGTCTTCGGTGGATCCCGGAGGAGACAGCTTCCTCCAGACAGGGAAAATCCTCTTGGGTAGCTTCCTTGGAGGAGTCTGGGGCTGCTACCTGGGGTCTCAGGTCCCTTCAGCCAAGGCGAAAACACTCCGGGAGATGCCTGGGAGGAGTCTCGGGTGTATCCCCGAGGAGACAGCTTCCTCCAGAAAGGGAAAATCCTCTTGGGTAGCTTCCTTGGAGGAGTCTGGGGCTGATACCTGAGGTCTCACGTCCCTAGTGCAGAGGAGAAAGGATTCGTCAAGCACCTTGGTGGAGTCTTGAGTGGAATCCAGTGGAGACAGCTTCCTCCAGAAAGGGAAAATCCTCTCGGGTAGCTTCCTTGGAGGAGTCTGGGGCTGCTACCTGGGGTCTCAGGTCCCTAACGAAGAGGTGAAAATACTCCGGCAGGTGCCTGGGAGGAGTCTTGGGTGGATCCCGGAGGAGACAGCTTCCTCCAGACAGGGAAAATCCTCTTGGGTAGCTTCCTTGGAGGAGTCTGGGGCTGCTACCTGGGGTCTCAGGTCCCTAAAGATGAGGTGAAAACACTCCAGGAGATGCCTGGGAGGAGTCTTGGGTGGATCCCGGAGGAGACAGCTTCCTCCAGAAAGGGAAAATCCTCTTGGGTAGCTTCCTTGGAGGAGTCTGGGGCTGATACCTGAGGTCTCACGTCCCTAGTGCAGAGGAGAAAGGATTCGTCAAGCACCTTGGTGGAGTCTTGAGTGGAATCCGGTGGAGACAGCTTCCTCCAGAAAGGGAAAATCCTCTCGGGTAGCTTCCTTGGAGGAGTCTGGGGCTGCTACCTGGGGTCTCAGGTCCCTTCAGCTGAGGTGAAAATACTCCGGGAGGTGCCTGGGAGGAGTCTTCGGTGGATCCCGGAGGAGACAGCTTCCTCCAGACAGGGAAAATCCTCTTGGGTAGCTTCCTTGGAGGAGTCTGGGGCTGCTACCTGGGGTCTCAGGTCCCTAAAGATGAGGTGAAAACACTCCGGGAGTTGTCTGGGAGGACTCTCGGGTGGATCCCGGAGGAGACAACTTCCTCCAGAAAGGGAAAATCCTCTTGGGTAGCTTCCTTGGAGGAGTCTGGGGCTGATACCTGAGGTCTCACGTCCCTAGTGCAGAGGAGAAAGGATTCGTCAAGCACCTTGGTGGAGTCTTGAGTGGAATCCGGTGGAGACAGCCTCCTCCAGAAAGGGAAAATCCTCTCGGGTAGCTTCCTTGGAGGAGTCTGGGGCTGCTACCTGGGGCCTCAGGTCCCTAAGGAAGAGGTGAAAATACTTTGGGAGGTGCCTGGGAGGAGTGTCGGGTGGATCCCGGAGGAGACAGCTTCCTCCAGAAAGGGAAAATAATCTCGGATAGCTTCCTTGGAGGAGTCTGGGGCTGCTACCTGTGGTCTCAGGTCCCTAAAGATGAGGGGAAATCAGTCCGGGAGATGCCTGGGAGGAGTCTCGGGTAGATCCCAGAGAGGATAGCTTCCTCCAGAAAGAGAAAATCCTCTCAGGTAGCTTGCTTGGAGGCGTCTGGGGCTGCTACCTGGGGTCTCAGGTCCCTTCAGCCGAGGTGAAAACACTCCGGGAGATGCCTGGGAGGAGTCTCGGGTGGATCCCGGAGGAGACAGCTTCCTCCAGAAAGGGAAAATCCTCTCGGGTAGCTTCCTTGGAGGAGTCTGGGGCTGCTACCTGGTGTCTCAGGTCCCTTCAGCCGAGGTGAAAACACTCCGGGAGGTGCCTGGGAGGAGTCTCGGGTGGATCCCAGAGGAGACAGCTTCCTCCAGAAAGGGAAAATCCTCTCGGGTAGCTTCCTTGGAGGAGTCTGGGGCTGATACCTGAGGTCTCAAGTCTCTAAAGATGAGGTGAAAACACTCCGGGAGGTGCCTGGGAGGAGTCTTCGGTGGATCCCGGAGGAGACAGCTTCCTCCAGAAAGGGAAAATCCTCTCGGGTAGCTTCCTTGGAGGAGTCTGGGGCTGCTACCCGGGGTCTCAGGTCCCTTCAGCCGAGGTGAAAACACTCCGGGAGATGCCTGGGAGGAGTCTCGGGTGGATCCCGGAGGAGACAGCTTCCTGCAACAAAGTGAAATCCTCTTGGGTAGCTTCCTTGGAGGTGTCTGGGGCTGCTACCTGGGGTCTCAGGTCCCTAAAGATGAGGTGAAAACACTCCGGGAGATGCCTGGGAGGAGTCTCGGGTGGATCCCGGAGGAGACAGCTTCCTGAGGAAAGGCAAAATCCTCTCGGGTAGCTTCCTTGGAGGAGTCTGGGGCTGCTACCTGGGGTCTCAGGTCCCTAACGAAGAGGTGAAAATACTCCGGGAGGTGCCTGGGAGGAGTCTTCGGTGGATCCCGGAGGAGACAGCTTCCTCCAGAAAGGGAAAATCCTCTTGGGTAGCTTCCTCGGAGGAGTCTGGGGCTGCTACCTGGGGTCTCAGTTCCCTTCAGCCAAGGTGAAAACACTCCGGGAGATGCCTGGGAGGAGTCTCGGGTGGATCCCGGAGGAGACAGCTTCCTCCAGAAAGGGAAAATCCTCTCGGGTAGCTTCCTTGGAGGAGTCTGGGGCTGATACCTGAGGTCTCACGTCCCTAGTGCAGAGGAGAAAGGATTCGTCAAGCACCTTGGTGGAGTCTTGAGTGGAATCCAGTGGAGACAGCTTCCTCCAGAAAGGGAAAATCCTCTCGGGTAGCTTCCTTGGAGGAGTCTGGGGCTGCTACCTGGGGCCTCAGGTCCCTAAGGAAGAGGTGAAAATACTTTGGGAGGTGCCTGGGAGGAGTCTCGGGTGGATCCCGGAGGAGACAGCTTCCTGCAACAAAGTGAAATCCTCTTGGGTAGCTTCCTTGGAGGAGTCTGGGGCTGCTACCTGAGGTCTCAAGTCCCTAAAGATGAGGTGAAAACACTCCGGGAGATGCCTGGGAGGAGTCTTCAGTGGATCCCGGAGGAGACAGCTTCCTCCAGAAAGGGAAAATCCTCTTGGGTAGCTTCCTTGGAGGAGTCTGGGGCTGCTACCTGGGGCCTCAGGTCCCTTCAGCCGAGGTGAAAACACTCCGGGAGATGCCTGGGAGGAGTCTCGGGTGGATCTCGGAGGAGACAGCTTCCTCCAGAAAGGGAAAATCCTCTCGGGTAGCTTCCTTGGAGGAGTCTGGGGCTGCTATCTGTGGTATAGGTCCCTAAGGAAGAGGTCAAAATACTCTGGGAGGTACCTGGGAGGAGTCTCGGGTAGATCCCAGAGAGGGTAGCTTACTCCAGAAAGGGAAAATCCTCTCGGGTAGCTTCCTTGGAGGAGTCTGGGGCTGCTACCTGGGGTCTCAGGTCCCTTCAGCTGAGGTGAAAACACTCCGGGAGGTGCCTGGAAGGAGTCTTGGGTGGAACCCGGAGGAGACAGCTTCCTCCAGAAATGGAAAATGCTCTCGGGTAGCTTCCTTGGAGGATTCTAGGGCTGCTACCTGGGGTCTCAGGTCCCTAAGGAAGAGGTGAAAATACTTTGGGAGGTGCCTGGGAGGAGTCTCGGGTGGATCCCGGAGGAGACAGCTTCCTGCAAGAAAGTCAAATCCTCTCGGGTAGCTTCCTTGGAGGAGTCTGGGGCTGCTACCTGGTGTGTCAGGTCCCTTCAGCCGAGTTGAAAACACTCCGGGAGGTGCCTGGGAGGAGTCTCGGGTGGATCCTGGAAGAGACAGCTTCCTCCAGAAAGGGAAAATCCTCTCGGGTAGCTTCCTTGGAGGAGTCTGGGGCTGCTACCTGGGGTCTCAGGTCCCTTCAGCCGAATTGAAAACACTCTGGGAGGTGCATGGGAGGAGTCTTGGGTGGATCCCGGAGGAGACAGCTTCCTCCAGAAAGGGAAAATCCTCTCGGGTAGCTTCCTTGGAGGAGTCTGGGGCTGCTACCTGGGGTCTCAGGTCCCTAAAGATGAGGTGAAATCATTCCGGGAGATGCCTGGGAGGAGTGTTCGGTGGATCCCGGAGGAAACAGCTTCGTGCAACAAAGTAAAATCATCTTGGGTAGCTTCCTTGGAGGTGTCTGGGGCTGCTACCTGGGGTCTCAGGTCCCTAAGGAAGAGGTGAAAATACTTCGGGAGGTGCCTGGGAGGAGTCTCGGGTAGATCCCAGAGGAGACAGCTTCCTCCCAAAAAGGAAAATCCTCTTGGGTAGCTTCCTTGGAGGAGTCTGGGGCTGCTACCTGGGGTCTCAGGTCCCTAAAGATGAGGTGAAATCAGTCCGGGAGATGCCTGGGAGGAGTCTTCGGTGGATCCCGGAGGAGACAGCTTCCTCCAGAAACGGAAAATCCTCTCGGGTAGCTCCCTTGGAGGAGTCTGGGGCTGCTACCTGGGGTCTCAGGTCCCTTCAGCTGAGGTGAAAAGACTCCGGGAGGTGCCTGGAAGGAGTCTCAGGTGGATCCCGGAGGAGACAGCTTCCTCCAGAAAGGGAAAATCCTCTCGGGTAGCTTCCTTTGAGGAGTCTGGGGCTGATACCTGAGGTCTCACGTCCGTAGTGCAGAGGAGAAAGGATTCGTCAAGCACCTTGGTGGAGTCTTGGGTGGAACCCGGAGGAGACAGCTTCCTCCAGAAAGGGAAAATGCTCTCGGGTAGCTTCCTTGGAGGAGTCTAGGGCTGCTACCTGGGGTCTCAGGTCCCTTCAGCTGAGGTGAAAACACTCCGGGAGGTGCCTGGAAGGAGTCTCGGGTGGATCCCGGAGGAGACAGCTTCCTCCAGAAAGGGAAAATCCTCTCGGGTAGCTTCCTTTGAGGAGTCTGGGGCTGATACCTGAGGTCTCACGTCCGTAGTGCAGAGGAGAAAGGATTCGTCAAGCACCTTGGTGGAGTCTTGGGTGGAACCCGGAGGAGACAGCTTCCTCCAGAAAGGGAAAATGCTCTCGGGTAGCTTCCTTGGAGGAGTCTAGGGCTGCTACCTGGGGTCTCAGGTCCCTTCAGCTGAGGTGAAAACACTCCGGGAGGTGCCTGGAAGGAGTCTCGGGTGGATCCCGGAGGAGACAGCTTCCTCCAGAAAGGGAAAATCCTCTCGGGTAGCTTCCTTGGAGGAGTCTGGGGCTACTACCTGGGGTCTCAGGTCCCTTCAGCTGAGGTGAAAACACTCCGGGAGGTGCCTGGGAGGAGTCTCGGGTGGATCCCGGAGGAGACAGCTTCCTCCAGAAAGGGAAAATCCTCTCGGGTAGCTTCCTTGGAGGAGTCTGGGGCTGATACCTGAGGTCTCACGTCCCTAGTGCAGAGGAGAAAGGATTCGTCAAGCACCTTGGTGGAGTCTTGAGTGGAATCTGGTGGAGACAGCTTCCTCCAGAAAGGGAAAATCCTCTCGGGTAGCTTCCTTGGAGGAGTCTGGGGCTGCTACCTGGGGTCTCAGGTCCCTAACGAAGAGGTGAAAATACTCCGGGAGGTGCCTGGGAGGAGTCTTCGGTGGATCCCGGAGGAGACAGCTTCCTCCAGACAGGGAAAATCCTCTTGGGTAGCTTCCTTGGAGGAGTCTGGGGCTGCTACCTGGGGTCTCAGGTCCCTTCAGCCAAGGTGAAAACACTCCGGGAGATGCCTGGGAGGAGTCTCGGGTGGATCCCGGAGGAGACAGCTTCCTCCAGAAAGGGAAAATCCTCTTGGGTAGCTTCCTTGGAGGAGTCTGGGGCTGATACCTGAGGTCTCACGTCCGTAGTGCAGAGGAGAAAGGATTCGTCAAGCACCTTGGTGGAGTCTTGAGTGGAATCCGGTGGAGACAGCTTCCTCCAGAAAGGGAAAATCCTCTCGGGTAGCTTCCTTGGAGGAGTCTGGGGCTGCTACCTGGGGCCTCAGGTCCCTTCAGCCGAGGTGAAAACACTCCGGGAGGTGCCTGGGAGGAGTCTCGGGTGGATCCCGGAGGAGACAGCTTCCTCCAGAAAGGGAAAATAATCTCGGATAGCTTCCTTGGAGGAGTCTGGGGCTGCTACCTGGTGTCTCAGGTCCCTTCAGCCGAGGTGAAAACACTCCGGGAGGTGCCTGGGAGGAGTCTCGGGTGGATCCCAGAGGAGACAGCTTCCTCCAGAAAGGGAAAATCCTCTCGGGTAGCTTCCTTGGAGGAGTCTGGGGCTGATACCTGAGGTCTCAAGTCCCTAAAGATGAGGTGAAAACACTCCAGGAGGTGCCTGGGAGGAGTCTTCGGTGGAACCCGGAGGAGACAGCTTCCTCCAGAAAGGGAAAATCCTCTCGGGTAGCTTCCTTGGAGGAGTCTGGGGCTGCTACCCGGGGTCTCAGGTCCCTTCAGCCGAGGTGAAAACACTCCGGGAGATGCCTGGGAGGAGTCTCGGGTGGATCCCGGAGGAGACAGCTTCCTGCAACAAAGTGAAATCCTCTTGGGTAGCTTCCTTGGAGGTGTCTGGGGCTGCTACCTGGGGTCTCAGGTCCCTAAAGATGAGGTGAAAACACTCCGGGAGATGCCTGGGAGGAGTCTCGGGTGGATCCCGGAGGAGACAGCTTCCTGAGGAAAGGGAAAATCCTCTCGGGTAACTTCCTTGGAGGAGTCTGGGGCTGCTACCTGGGGTCTCAGGTCCCTAACGAAGAGGTGAAAATACTCCGGGAGGTGCCTGGGAGGAGTCTTCGGTGGATCCCGGAGGAGACAGCTTCCTCCAGAAAGGGAAAATCCTCTTGGGTAGCTTCCTCGGAGGAGTCTGGGGCTGCTACCTGGGGTCTCAGGTCCCTTCAGCCAAGGTGAAAACACTCCGGGAGATGCCTGGGAGGAGTCTCGGGTGGATCCCGGAGGAGACAGCTTCCTCCAGAAAGGGAAAATCCTCTTGGGTAGCTTCCTTGGAGGAGTCTGGGACTGATACCTGAGGTCTCACGTCCCTAGTGCAGAGGAGAAAGGATTCGTCAAGCACCTTGGTGGAGTCTTGAGTGGAATCCGGTGGAGACAGCTTCCTCCAGAAAGGGAAAATCCTCTCGGGTAGCTTCCTTGGAGGAGTCTGGGGCTGCTACCTGGGGCCTCAGGTCCCTAACGAAGAGGTGAAAACACTCCGGGAGGTGCCTGGGAGGAGTCTCGGGTGGATCTCGGAGGAGACAGCTTCCTCCAGAAAGGGAAAATCCTCTCGGGTAGCTTCCTTGGAGGAGTCTGGGGCTGCTACCTGGGGTATAGGTCCCTAAGGAAGAGGTCAAAATACTCTGGGAGGTACCTGGGAGGAGTCTCGGGTAGATCCCAGAGAGGGTAGCTTACTCCAGAAAGGGAAAATCCTCTCGGGTAGCTTCCTTGGAGGAGTCTGGGGCTGCTACCTGGGGTCTCAGGTCCCTTCAGCTGAGGTGAAAACACTCCGGGAGGTGCCTGGAAGGAGTCTTGGGTGGAACCCGGAGGAGACAGCTTCCTCCAGAAATGGAAAATGCTCTCGGGTAGCTTCCTTGGAGGAGTCTAGGGCTGCTACCTGGGGTCTCAGGTCCCTAAGGAAGAGGTGAAAATACTTTGGGAGGTGCCTGGGAGGAGTCTCGGGTGGATCCCGGAGGAGACAGCTTCCTGCAACAAAGTCAAATCCTCTCGGGTAGCTTCCTTGGAGGAGTCTGGGGCTGCTACCTGGGGTCTCAGGTCCCTAAAGATGAGGTGAAAACACTCCGGGAGGTGCCTGGGAGGAGTCTCGGGTGGATCCCGGAGGAGACAGCTTCCTCCAGAAAGGGAAAATCCTCTCGGGTAGCTTCCTTGGAGGAGTCTGGGGCTGCTACCTGGGGTCTCAGGTCCCTTCAGCCGAGGTGAAAACACTCCGGGAGGTGCCTGGGAGGAGTCTCGGGTGGATCCCGGAGGAGACAGCTTCCTGCAATAAAGAGAAATCCTCTTGGGTAGCTTCCTTGGAGGAGTATGGGGCTGCTACCTGGGGTCTCATGTCCCTTCAGCCAAGGTGAAAATACTTCGGGAGGTACCTGGGAGGAGTCTCGGGTGGATCCCGGAGGAGACAGCTTCCTCCAGAAAGGGAAAATCCTCTTGGGTAGCTTCCTTGGAGGAGTCTGGGGCTGATACCTGAGGTCTCACGTCCGTAGTGCAGAGGAGAAAGGATTCGTCAAGCACCTTGGTGGAGTCTTGAGTGGAATCCGGTGGAGACAGCTTCCTCCAGAAAGGGAAAATCCTCTCGGGTAGCTTCCTTGGAGGAGTCTGGGGCTGCTACCTGGGGCCTCAGGTCCCTTCAGCCGAGGTGAAAACACTCCGGGAGGTGCCTGGGAGGAGTCTCGGGTGGATCCCGGAGGAGACAGCTTCCTCCAGAAAGGGAAAATAATCTCGGATAGCTTCCTTGGAGGAGTCTGGGGCTGCTACCTGGTGTCTCAGGTCCCTTCAGCCGAGGTGAAAACACTCCGGGAGGTGCCTGGGAGGAGTCTCGGGTGGATCCCAGAGGAGACAGCTTCCTCCAGAAAGGGAAAATCCTCTCGGGTAGCTTCCTTGGAGGAGTCTGGGGCTGATACCTGAGGTCTCAAGTCCCTAAAGATGAGGTGAAAACACTCCAGGAGGTGCCTGGGAGGAGTCTTCGGTGGAACCCGGAGGAGACAGCTTCCTCCAGAAAGGGAAAATCCTCTCGGGTAGCTTCCTTGGAGGAGTCTGGGGCTGCTACCCGGGGTCTCAGGTCCCTTCAGCCGAGGTGAAAACACTCCGGGAGATGCCTGGGAGGAGTCTCGGGTGGATCCCGGAGGAGACAGCTTCCTGCAACAAAGTGAAATCCTCTTGGGTAGCTTCCTTGGAGGTGTCTGGGGCTGCTACCTGGGGTCTCAGGTCCCTAAAGATGAGGTGAAAACACTCCGGGAGATGCCTGGGAGGAGTCTCGGGTGGATCCCGGAGGAGACAGCTTCCTGAGGAAAGGGAAAATCCTCTCGGGTAACTTCCTTGGAGGAGTCTGGGGCTGCTACCTGGGGTCTCAGGTCCCTAACGAAGAGGTGAAAATACTCCGGGAGGTGCCTGGGAGGAGTCTTCGGTGGATCCCGGAGGAGACAGCTTCCTCCAGAAAGGGAAAATCCTCTTGGGTAGCTTCCTCGGAGGAGTCTGGGGCTGCTACCTGGGGTCTCAGGTCCCTTCAGCCAAGGTGAAAACACTCCGGGAGATGCCTGGGAGGAGTCTCGGGTGGATCCCGGAGGAGACAGCTTCCTCCAGAAAGGGAAAATCCTCTTGGGTAGCTTCCTTGGAGGAGTCTGGGACTGATACCTGAGGTCTCACGTCCCTAGTGCAGAGGAGAAAGGATTCGTCAAGCACCTTGGTGGAGTCTTGAGTGGAATCCGGTGGAGACAGCTTCCTCCAGAAAGGGAAAATCCTCTCGGGTAGCTTCCTTGGAGGAGTCTGGGGCTGCTACCTGGGGCCTCAGGTCCCTAACGAAGAGGTGAAAACACTCCGGGAGGTGCCTGGGAGGAGTCTCGGGTGGATCTCGGGGGAGACAGCTTCCTCCAGAAAGGGAAAATCCTCTCGGGTAGCTTCCTTGGAGGAGTCTGGGGCTGCTACCTGGGGTATAGGTCCCTAAGGAAGAGGTCAAAATACTCTGGGAGGTACCTGGGAGGAGTCTCGGGTAGATCCCAGAGAGGGTAGCTTACTCCAGAAAGGGAAAATCCTCTCGGGTAGCTTCCTTGGAGGAGTCTGGGGCTGCTACCTGGGGTCTCAGGTCCCTTCAGCTGAGGTGAAAACACTCCGGGAGGTGCCTGGAAGGAGTCTTGGGTGGAACCCGGAGGAGACAGCTTCCTCCAGAAATGGAAAATGCTCTCGGGTAGCTTCCTTGGAGGAGTCTAGGGCTGCTACCTGGGGTCTCAGGTCCCTAAGGAAGAGGTGAAAATACTTTGGGAGGTGCCTGGGAGGAGTCTCGGGTGGATCCCGGAGGAGACAGCTTCCTGCAACAAAGTCAAATCCTCTCGGGTAGCTTCCTTGGAGGAGTCTGGGGCTGCTACCTGGGGTCTCAGGTCCCTAAAGATGAGGTGAAAACACTCCGGGAGGTGCCTGGGAGGAGTCTCGGGTGGATCCCGGAGGAGACAGCTTCCTCCAGAAAGGGAAAATCCTCTCGGGTAGCTTCCTTGGAGGAGTCTGGGGCTGCTACCTGGGGTCTCAGGTCCCTTCAGCCGAGGTGAAAACACTCCGGGAGGTGCCTGGGAGGAGTCTCGGGTGGATCCCGGAGGAGACAGCTTCCTGCAATAAAGAGAAATCCTCTTGGGTAGCTTCCTTGGAGGAGTATGGGGCTGCTACCTGGGGTCTCATGTCCCTTCAGCCAAGGTGAAAATACTTCGGGAGGTACCTGGGAGGAGTCTCGGGTGGATCCCGGAGGAGACAGCTTCCTCCAGAAAGGGAAAATCCTTTCGGGTAGCTTCCTTGGAGGAGTCTGGGGCTGATACCTGAGGTCTCACGTCCCTAGTGCAGAGGAGAAAGGATTCGTCAAGCACCTTGGTGGAGTCTTGGGTGGAACCCGGAGGAGACAGCTTCCTCCAGAAAGGGAAAATGCTCTCGGGTAGCTTCCTTGGAGGAGTCTAGGGCTGCTACCTGGGGTCTCAGGTCCCTTCAGCTGAGGTGAAAACACTCCGGGAGGTGCCTGGGAGGAGTGTCGGGTGGATCCCGGAGGAGACAGCTTCCTCCAGAAAGGGAAAATCCTCTCGGGTAGCTTCCTTGGAGGAGTCTGGGGCTACTACCTGGGGCCTCAGGTCCCTTCAGCCGAGGTGAAAACACTCCGGGAGTTGTCTGGGAGGACTCTCGGGTGGATCCCGGAGGAGACAACTTCCTCCAGAAAGGGAAAATCCTCTCGGGTAGCTTCCTTGGAGGAGTCTGGGGCTGCTACCTGGGGTCTCAGGTCCCTAACGAAGAGGTGAAAATACTCCGGGAGGTGCCTGGGAGGAGTCTTCGGTGGATCCCGGAGGAGACAGCTTCCTCCAGACAGGGAAAATCCTCTTGGGTAGCTTCCTTGGAGGAGTCTGGGGCTGCTACCTGGGGTCTCAGGTCCCTTCAGCCAAGGCGAAAACACTCCGGGAGATGCCTGGGAGGAGTCTCGGGTGGATCCCGGAGGAGACAGCTTCCTCCAGAAAGGGAAAATCCTCTTGGGTAGCTTCCTTGGAGGAGTCTGGGGCTGATACCTGAGGTCTCACGTCCCTAGTGCAGAGGAGAAAGGATTCGTCAAGCACCTTGGTGGAGTCTTGAGTGGAATCCAGTGGAGACAGCTTCCTCCAGAAAGGGAAAATCCTCTCGGGTAGCTTCCTTGGAGGAGTCTGGGGCTGCTACCTGGGGTCTCAGGTCCCTTCAGCCGAGGTGAAAACACTCCGGGAGATGCCTGGGAGGAGTCTCGGGTGGATCTCGGAGGAGACAGCTTCCTCCAGAAAGGGAAAATCCTCTCGGGTAGCTTCCTTGGAGGAGTCTGGGGCTGCTATCTGTGGTATAGGTCCCTAAGGAAGAGGTCAAAATACTCTGGGAGGTACCTGGGAGGAGTCTCGGGTAGATCCCAGAGAGGGTAGCTTACTCCAGAAAGGGAAAATCCTCTCGGGTAGCTTCCTTGGAGGAGTCTGGGGCTGCTACCTGGGGTCTCAGGTCCCTTCAGCTGAGGTGAAAACACTCCGGGAGGTGCCTGGAAGGAGTCTTGGGTGGAACCCGGAGGAGACAGCTTCCTCCAGAAATGGAAAATGCTCTCGGGTAGCTTCCTTGGAGGAGTCTAGGGCTGCTACCTGGGGTCTCAGGTCCCTAAGGAAGAGGTGAAAATACTCTGGGAGGTGCCTGGGAGGAGTCTCGGGTGGATCCCGGAGGAGACAGCTTCCTGCAAGAAAGTCAAATCCTCTCGGGTAGCTTCCTTGGAGGAGTCTGGGGCTGCTACCTGGGGTGTCAGGTCCCTTCAGCCGAGGTGAAAACACTCCGGGAGGTGCCTGGGAGGAGTCTCGGGTGGATCCCGGAGGAGACAGCTTCCTCCAGAAAGGGAAAATGCTCTCGGGTAGCTTCCTTGGAGGAGTCTGGGGCTGCTACCTGGGGTCTCAGGTCCCTTCAGCCGAGGTGAAAACACTCCGGGAGGTGCCTGGGAGGAGTCTCGGGTGGATCCCGGAGGAGACAGCTTCCTGCAATAAAGAGAAATCCTCTTGGGTAGCTTCCTTGGAGGAGTATGGGGCTGCTACCTGGGGTCTCAGGTCCCTTCAGCTGAGGTGAAAAGACTCCGGGAGGTGCCTGGAAGGAGTCTCAGGTGGATCCCGGAGGAGACAGCTTCCTCCAGAAAGGGAAAATCCTCTCGGGTAGCTTCCTTGGAGGAGTCTGGGGCTGCTACCTGGGGTCTCAGGTCCCTAATGAAGAGGTGAAAGGATTCGGCAAGACACCTTGGTTGAGTCTTGGGTGGATCCCGGAGGAGACAGCTTCCTCCAGAAAGGGAAAATCCTCTCGGGTAGCTTCCTTGGAGGAGTCTGGGGCTGCTACCTGGGGTCTCAGGTCCCTTCAGCCGAGGTGAAATCACTCTGGGAGGTGCCTGGGAGGAGTCTTGGGTGGATCCCGGAGGAGACAGCTTCCTCCAGAAAGGGAAAATCCTCTCGGGTAGCTTCCTTGGAGGAGTCTGGGGCTGCTTCCTGAGCTCTCACGTCCCTTGTGCAGAGGAGAAAGGATTCGTCAAGCACCTTGGTGGAGTCTTGGGTGGAACCCGGAGGAGACAGCTTCCTCCAGAAATGGAAAATGCTCTCGGGTAGCTTCCTTGGAGGATTCTAGGGCTGCTACCTGGGGTCTCAGGTCCCTAAGGAAGAGGTGAAAATACTTTGGGAGGTGCCTGGGAGGAGTCTCGGGTGGATCCCGGAGGAGACAGCTTCCTGCAAGAAAGTCAAATCCTCTTGGGTAGCTTCCTTGGAGGAGTCTGGGGCTGCTACCTGGTGTGTCAGGTCCCTTCAGCCGAGGTGAAAACACTCCGGGAGGTGCCTGGGAGGAGTCTCGGGTGGATCCTGGAAGAGACAGCTTCCTCCAGAAAGGGAAAATCCTCTCGGGTAGCTTCCTTGGAGGAGTCTGGGGCTGCTACCTGGGGTCTCAGGTCCCTTCAGCCGAGGTGAAAACACTCTGGGAGGTGCATGGGAGGAGTCTTGGGTGGATCCCGGAGGAGACAGCTTCCTCCAGAAAGGGAAAATCCTCTCGGGTAGCTTCCTTGGAGGAGTCTGGGGCTGCTACCTGGGGTCTCAGGTCCCTAAAGATGAGTTGAAATCATTCCGGGAGATGCCTGGGAGGAGTGTTCGGTGGATCCCGGAGGAAACAGCTTCGTGCAACAAAGTAAAATCATCTTGGGTAGCTTCCTTGGAGGTGTCTGGGGCTGCTACCTGGGGTCTCAGGTCCCTAAGGAAGAGGTGAAAATACTTCGGGAGGTGCCTGGGAGGAGTCTCGGGTGGATCCCAGAGGAGACAGCTTCCTCCCAAAAAGGAAAATCCTCTTGGGTAGCTTCCTTGGAGGAGTCTGGGGCTGCTACCTGGGGTCTCAGGTCCCTAAAGATGAGGTGAAATCAGTCCGGGAGATGCCTGGGAGGAGTCTTCGGTGGATCCCGGAGGAGACAGCTTCCTCCAGAAACGGAAAATCCTCTCGGGTAGCTCCCTTGGAGGAGTCTGGGGCTGCTACCTGGGGTCTCAGGTCCCTTCAGCTGAGGTGAAAAGACTCCGGGAGGTGCCTGGAAGGAGTCTCAGGTGGATCCCGGAGGAGACAGCTTCCTCCAGAAAGGGAAAATCCTCTCGGGTAGCTTCCTTGGAGGAGTCTGGGGCTGATACCTGAGGTCTCACGTCCGTAGTGCAGAGGAGAAAGGATTCGTCAAGCACCTTGGTGGAGTCTTGGGTGGAACCCGGAGGAGACAGCTTCCTCCAGAAAGGGAAAATGCTCTCGGGTAGCTTCCTTGGAGGAGTCTAGGGCTGCTACCTGGGGTCTCAGGTCCCTTCAGCTGAGGTGAAAACACTCCGGGAGGTGCCTGGAAGGAGTCTCGGGTGGATCCCGGAGGAGACAGCTTCCTCCAGAAAGGGAAAATCCTCTCGGGTAGCTTCCTTGGAGGAGTCTGGGGCTACTACCTGGGGCCTCAGGTCCCTTCAGCCGAGGTGAAAACACTCCGGGAGGTGCCTGGGAGGAGTCTCGGGTGGATCCCGGAGGAGACAGCTTCCTCCAGAAAGGGAAAATCCTCTCGGGTAGCTTCCTTGGAGGAGTCTGGGGCTGATACCTGAGGTCTCACGTCCCTAGTGCAGAGGAGAAAGGATTCGTCAAGCACCTTGGTGGAGTCTTGAGTGGAATCCGGTGGAGACAGCTTCCTCCAGAAAGGGAAAATCCTCTCGGGTAGCTTCCTTGGAGGAGTCTGGGGCTGCTACCTGGGGTCTCAGGTCCCTAACGAAGAGGTGAAAATACTCCGGGAGGTGCCTGGGAGGAGTCTTCGGTGGATCCCGGAGGAGACAGCTTCCTCCAGACAGGGAAAATCCTCTTGGGTAGCTTCCTTGGAGGAGTCTGGGGCTGCTACCTGGGGTCTCAGGTCCATTCAGCCAAGGTGAAAACACTCCGGGAGATGCCTGGGAGGAGTCTCGGGTGGATCCCGGAGGAGACAGCTTCCTCCAGAAAGGGAAAATCCTCTCGGGTAGCTTCCTTGGAGGAGTCTGGGGCTGCTTCCTGAGCTCTCACGTCCCTAGTGCAGAGGAGAAAGGATTCGTCAAGCACCTTGGTGGAGTCTTGAGTGGAATCCGGTGGAGACAGCTTCCTCCAGAAAGGGAAAATCCTCTCGGGTAGCTTCCTTGGAGGAGTCTGGGGCTGCTACCTGGGGTCTCAGGTCCCTAACGAAGAGGTGAAAATACTCCGGGAGGTGCCTGGGAGGAGTCTTCGGTGGATCCCGGAGGAGACAGCTTCCTCCAGACAGGGAAAATCCTCTTGGGTAGCTTCCTTGGAGGAGTCTGGGGCTGCTACCTGGGGTCTCAGGTCCCTTCAGCCAAGGTGAAAACACTCCGGGAGATGCCTGGGAGGAGTCTCGGGTGGATCCCGGAGGAGACAGCTTCCTCCAGAAAGGGAAAATCCTCTTGGGTAGCTTCCTTGGAGGAGTCTGGGGCTGATACCTGAGGTCTCACGTCCGTAGTGCAGAGGAGAAAGGATTCGTCAAGCACCTTGGTGGAGTCTTGAGTGGAATCCGGTGGAGACAGCTTCCTCCAGAAAGGGAAAATCCTCTCGGGTAGCTTCCTTGGAGGAGTCTGGGGCTGCTACCTGGGGCCTCAGGTCCCTAAGGAAGAGGTGAAAATACTTTGGGAGGTGCCTGGGAGGAGTGTCGGGTGGATCCCGGAGGAGACAGCTTCCTCCAGAAAGGGAAAATAATCTCGGATAGCTTCCTTGGAGGAGTCTGGGGCTGCTACCTGGTGTCTCAGGTCCCTTCAGCCGAGGTGAAAACACTCCGGGAGGTGCCTGGGAGGAGTCTCGGGTGGATCCCAGAGGAGACAGCTTCCTCCAGAAAGGGAAAATCCTCTCGGGTAGCTTCCTTGGAGGAGTCTGGGGCTGCTACCCGGGGTCTCAGGTCCCTTCAGCCGAGGTGAAAACACTCCGGGAGATGCCTGGGAGGAGTCTCGGGTGGATCCCGGAGGAGACAGCTTCCTGCAACAAAGTGAAATCCTCTTGGGTAGCTTCCTTGGAGGTGTCTGGGGCTGCTACCTGGGGTCTCAGGTCACTAAAGATGAGGTGAAAACACTCCGGGAGATGCCTGGGAGGAGTCTCGGGTGGATCCCGGAGGAGACAGCTTCCTGAGGAAAGGGAAAATCCTCTCGGGTAACTTCCTTGGAGGAGTCTGGGGCTGCTACCTGGGGTCTCAGGTCCCTAACGAAGAGGTGAAAACACTCCGGGAGGTGCCTGGGAGGAGTCTCGGGTGGATCTCGGAGGAGACAGCTTCCTCCAGAAAGGGAAAATCCTCTCGGGTAGCTTCCTTGGAGGAGTCTGGGGCTGCTACCTGGGGCCTCAGGTCCCTAACGAAGAGGTGAAAACACTCCGGGAGGTGCCTGGGAGGAGTCTCGGGTGGATCTCGGAGGAGACAGCTTCCTCCAGAAAGGGAAAATCCTCTCGGGTAGCTTCCTTGGAGGAGTCTGGGGCTGCTACCTGGGGTATAGGTCCCTAAGGAAGAGGTCAAAATACTCTGGGAGGTACCTGGGAGGAGTCTCGGGTAGATCCCAGAGAGGGTAGCTTACTCCAGAAAGGGAAAATCCTCTCGGGTAGCTTCCTTGGAGGAGTCTGGGGCTGCTACCTGGGGTCTCAGGTCCCTTCAGCTGAGGTGAAAAC
>JBBPFK010000213.1:51600-70000 GCA_037975005.1 Platalea minor
TTCCGTTTCTAACACGTAACTCCCGGGAGACTCCCTTTATCCGGAGCCTGCAATTTACATTTAGCCTCTGGCAAAGGAGAGGTGGGATTCATTTCACCCGATTTCTAGCTGTCAAAATGATTATTGTTCTAGCCTGAGCTACTTTCTTAGCTGATCCAATGAATGGGAGAGTTCTGCAGAAGGAAACCTGTTCCCCCCTCCCTTTTCTCGTCTTGTGGCTATAGCAAAGTAGTTTAAACGAAATGCCTGCCTTTCAGAAGGCTAATGTGGAGGGAGAGGAATTCCATCGATTATCTTCCTTTGCTAAAATCCAAAGCTTGGAAAAGTGTTCCTTTACCCATCCTTAACTTTCTCCTTTGTCCTTCCCCACGCCCCCTCCAGGGAAGCGTATGCCAGAGGGAAGAAGCAGAAGCCTCCCTTTTTACCAGAGGAGCCGTCCTCCTCCTCCTCAGATGATCCTATTCCAGAGGAGTTGTTACGTCTCATTTGTCAAGAGAGACTGACTGACGCGGTTGTCAGTCCCTGCTGCGGAGACAGCGATTGTG
Organism: Platalea minor; assembly: GCA_037975005.1. NCBI lineage: Eukaryota > Metazoa > Chordata > Aves > Pelecaniformes > Threskiornithidae > Platalea > Platalea minor. Next base: position 52,146 of record JBBPFK010000213.1, read on the forward strand.
ACGACTGTAAGTGTCACTCCCATCTCTGTTAGTTCAAAACATCCCAGCTGATCTTCTCCAAGCAGAAATAGGAGATAACGAAATTACTTTGGTACTGGTTCCGGGTCCTACTTAAGCATACCCTGAATGGGAAAGGACTCTTCTCGTATTCAGGAAAAAACAAGGCAGAAGGCTTTTTTCCCTTTTTACGTATCCAGTTAAAGCCTCTTTACGTGTGAAAGGACGAGTCTGAGAAGAGCGCATCAGTGTGCAGGCGATTACAGTATTCGCTATCGAAGGCATTTAGTTTGTCCGCAGCCCTTTCTCTCGTGCAAAACTGTAGAGCCAACTCTGGTGCCTTACCGTGGCCCGCAACAAACAGATAGTTAGGCATTGAATCCACATTCTGCTGCACGGGAGAGCTGGTTAAAACCTCCAGCACTCAAACCCGCTAATGGTTTTTTGAGATGTGTCTTCTTCATTAACCTTGAGGTTGGTGACTTCTCCCTGTACTAGCTAGTGGAAAAAAGACTAGTGGAAACATCAAGACACAGCCTACGCTGCATCTTCAGATGTTACAGTAGTGAAATACCAAAACTGTGTCGTTATTTGCTGCATGCTCGAGATTTTTTGCCCTCTTGGACATTGATAGCTTCATGCTCTCAATTCCAGTCCGTCTTCACCCATTAATCATAGGCGAGGTTTTATAACTGCTTAGAATGCCAAAAATGTCCTTAGTTTGGCTAAAGCCTATTTGGATGGTTCTCATTATACACAGGCATTACTGGACTCTGAGGAGCATCCATCCATGCCCCGCGTGTCATCAGGCAGCTGTTTCTGCTGATGCTTGAATTGCCAACAAGTTCCTACGCCAGGTAACAGGCTGACTTTTACGTAAACGGTTTGTAAGAAAAGTCTGTTTGTACAAAGCTGAAAGGGAAGAAAATACCAATTTACATCTCCTTAAGCAAGGCTACACTGAGGAAGGCTGAATGTACTTTTCAAATACATTCTCTGTCGTTACAGGAGCTTACAACTCTTGAGAGACCACCTGGGAAATTCAGGTCACGCTTTTGTTTAACAGGCTTGCCTCGCTTTCCAGTTCGGTGTTAACACTGAGGCACTCGAGGTACAGATACTCTGAGTTACCCGTCATTAACATCGGCCTTTAATGGGATGTGTTCACATATCTGCTTGCTGGCTTATTTCAGGATTGATAGCACTTACAGGAACACACAAGTCATTTTGCTCTGTGGAGGCTTTTGTTCCTGCATCTACGGCAGTTTCATATTAGCTTTTTTGTAAGTGCTTTTCTGCCTCGAGGCTGTGAACAACTTCAGAAAGGGAACTGGCTCCACAAAAATGTTTGTCTTCCCTGAGCCTTCTTCTCTGACTTGCGAGATAATTCTCTTCATCTCCTCTTCCCACAGTTCACAGCCCGGAGCCCTTGCGGTTCTCTCCCAGGCCCGATGGCTGCAGCAGGAGTCGGAGCTCAGGCAGCAAAGTCTGTTAGCACAGCAAGTGGTCCAAGAGCAAGAGTGGTGTCGCGGAGGAGTGGAAGGCACCTCGCTCCAAAGAGAGAAGCAGCGATGGGTTTGGGGGGGGAAATACCCCCCCGTCCCGTGGCCCTCTGGCATTTTTGGGGGGCGGAAATAAATCCCCCCAACATCCTCCTCTATATTTTCGAAGGGGAACTAAGTGCCATCCCATGGCCCTCCTCTCTTTTGGGGTGAGAAATAACTGGTGTTCCTCTTACTTTGCAGCCAAATATTTGTAGTCGACTGCTCCCAGCCGAGCCGGGCCCTTGGCCATCGTGTTGCGTGGGGCTGTTGGGGTTGTAATCGACAGGAATCACAAAGACGGGAGCAAAATCCCACTCCGGGGCTGGATTTTTCTCTTTGCGGCAATTTTTTTTAATATTTAATTTATTTAAATGTTAAATATTATTTAATATTTAGGCTTTTGCTGCCTGAAATGATCACTGAAATGGCATTTGAAGTGTGGATCTTAAGAGGAGATATGTCTGCATTTCCTTTCTCAACAGGACCAAAATTTTGCGTCTGTCCCCAGAATTAAAAAGAGCAGAGGAATTCCACGGAGTTTCACGATGGAGGTGAAAGGTCCCCATACAAAGGGTGCCACGCTGACCAACACTGGAAGAGACGCAATGCCAGCTCTTAATGCGTAAGTATGGAATGAATTGGAGGGCCCAAAAAGCGAATGAGAGAAACCCCGCCGAAATGTCTGAGTGGCAATGCAAGCGAGTTGGCCAGCGTCTGTAAGGACGGGGGAGGAAGCATTGCCATTGTAGCGTAACCTTAACATCTGTGATACTTTCTAAGATCCAAATCGGGTGGCCCTCCTGTTCATGCCCCTGGGAGCTGGTGAAACTTGTGCTGTGCTAAGAAGCGGCATTTTCTCGGCAAAACATCTCAGTCGTGTTTACAGTGGAGTCGTTCTCTTTGAAAGCTCGTGTGGCTTCTGGTTTATGTTTCAAAGGCTTCTTGCAAAATTGGACAAATCGCCGTTGGACTGAGATTTCCTCCCCCTCTGGCTGTTCTCAAATCCCATGGGTGAAACAGACTGATGTTTTCCTGCTGCTATGAGCTGAGAAAATACTCCCGTGTGCTGACAAGAGGGGCTGCTTTAAAATGCCCTTGGTAGCACTTGTGGCCTTCTGCCATGGCTCTCCTTTGGTGGAAGCTGTAAGGTAGACTTCTTCTTCCGTTTCTAACACGTAACTCCCGGGAGACTCCCTTTATCCTGAGCCTGCAATTTACATTTAGCCTCTGGCAAAGGAGAGGTGGGATTCATTTCACCCGATTTCTAGCTGTCAAAATGATTATTGTTCTAGCCTGAGCTACTTTCTTAGCTGATCCAATGAATGGGAGAGTTCTGCAGAAGGAAACCTGTTCCCCCCTCCCTTTTCTCGTCTTGTGGCTATAGCAAAGTAGTTTAAACGAAATGCCTGCCTTTCAGAAGGCTAATGTGGAGGGAGAGGAATTCCATCGATTATCTTCCTTTGCTAAAATCCAAAGCTTGGAAAAGTGTTCCTTTACCCATCCTTAACTTTCTCCTTTGTCCTTCCCCACGCCCCCTCCAGGGAAGCGTATGCCAGAGGGAAGAAGCAGAAGCCTCCCTTTTTACCAGAGGAGCCGTCCTCCTCCTCCTCAGATGATCCTATTCCAGAGGAGTTGTTACGTCTCATTTGTCAAGAGAGAATGACTGACGCGGTTGTCAGTCCCTGCTGCGGAGACAGCGATTGTGACGACTGTAAGTGTCACTCCCATCTCTGTTAGTTCAAAACATCCCAGCTGATCTTCTCCAAGCAGAAATAGGAGATAACGAAATTACTTTGGTACTGGTTCCGGGTCCTACTTAAGCATACCCTGAATGGGAAAGGACTCTTCTCGTATTCAGGAAAAAACAAGGCAGAAGGCTTTTTTCCCTTTTTACGTATCCAGTTAAAGCCTCTTTACGTGTGAAAGGACGAGTCTGAGAAGAGCGCATCAGTGTGCAGGCGATTACAGTATTCGCTATCGAAGGCATTTAGTTTGTCCGCAGCCCTTTCTCTCGTGCAAAACTGTAGAGCCAACTCTGGTGCCTTACCGTGGCCCGCAACAAACAGATAGTTAGGCATTGAATCCACATTCTGCTGCACGGGAGAGCTGGTTAAAACCTCCAGCACTCAAACCCGCTAATGGTTTTTTGAGATGTGTCTTCTTCATTAACCTTGAGGTTGGTGACTTCTCCCTGTACTAGCTAGTGGAAAAAAGACTAGTGGAAACATCAAGACACAGCCTACGCTGCAGCTTCAGATGTTACAGTAGTGAAATACCAAAACTGTGTCGTTATTTGCTGCATGCTCGAGATTTTTTGCCCTCTTGGACATTGATAGCTTCATGCTCTCAATTCCAGTCCGTCTTCACCCATTAATCATAGGCGAGGTTTTATAACTGCTTAGAATGCCAAAAATGTCCTTAGTTTGGCTAAAGCCTATTTGGATGGTTCTCATTATACACAGGCATTACTGGACTCTGAGGAGCATCCATCCATGCCCCACGTGTCATCAGGCAGCTGTTTCTGCTGATGCTTGAATTGCCAACGAGTTCCTACGCCAGGTAACAGGCTGACTTTTACGTAAACGGTTTGTAAGAAAAGTCTGTTTGTACAAAGCTGAAAGGGAAGAAAATACCAATTTACATCTCCTTAAGCAAGGCTACACTGAGGAAGGCTGAATGTACTTTTCAAATACATTATCTGTTGTTACAGAAGCTTACAACTCTTGAGAGACCACCTGGGAAATTCAGGTCACGCTTTTGTTTAACAGGCTTGCCTCGCTTTCCAGTTCGGTGTTAACACTGAGGTACTCGAGGTACAGATACTCTGAGTTACCCGTCATTAACATCGGCCTTTAATGGGATGTGTTCACATATCTGCTTGCTGGCTTATTTCAGGATTGATAGCACTTACAGGAACACACAAGTCATTTTGCTCTGTGGAGGCTTTTGTTCCTGCATCTACGGCCGTTTCATATTAGCTTTTTTGTAAGTGCTTTTCTGCCTCGAGGCTGTGAACAACTTCAGAAAGGGAACTGGCTCCACAAAAATGTTTGTCTTCCCTGAGCCTTCTTCTCTGACTTGCGAGATAATCCTCTTCATCTCCTCTTCCCACAGTTCACAGCCCGGAGCCCTTGCGGTTCTCTCCCAGCCCCGATGGCTGCAGCAGGAGTCGGAGCTCAGGCAGCAAAGTCTGTTAGCACAGCAAGTGGTCCAAGAGCAAGAGTGGTGTCGCGGAGGAGTGGAAGGCACCTCGCTCCAAAGAGAGAAGCAGCGATGGGTTTGGGGGGGGAAATACCCCCCCGTCCCGTGGCCCTCTGGCATTTTTGGGGGGCGGAAATAAATCCCCCCAACATCCTCCTCTATATTTTCGAAGGGGAACTAAGTGCCATCCCATGGCCCTCCTCTCTTTTGGGGTGAGAAATAACTGGTGTTCCTCTTACTTTGCAGCCAAATATTTGTAGTCGACTGCTCCCAGCCGAGCCGGGCCCTTGGCCATCGTGTTGCGTGGGGCTGTTGGGGTTGTAATCGACAGGAATCACAAAGACGGGAGCAAAATCCCACTCCGGGGCTGGATTTTTCTCTTTGCGGCAATTTTTTTTAATATTTAATTTATTTAAATGTTAAATATTATTTAATATTTAGGCTTTTGCTGCCTGAAATGATCACTGAAATGGCATTTGAAGTGTGGATCTTAAGAGGAGATATGTCTGCATTTCCTTTCTCAACAGGACCAAAATTCTGCGTCTGTCCCCAGAATTAAAAAGAGCAGAGGAATTCCACGGAGTTTCACGATGGAGGTGAAAGGTCCCCATACAAAGGGTGCCACGCTGACCAACACTGGAAGAGACGCAATGCCAGCTCTTAATGCGTAAGTATGGAATGAATTGGAGGGCCCAAAAAGCGAATGAGAGAAACCCCGCCGAAATGTCTGAGTGGCAATGCAAGCGAGTTGGCCAGCGTCTGTAAGGACGGGGGAGGAAGCATTGCCATTGTAGCGTAACCTTAACATCTGTGATACTTTCTAAGATCCAAATCGGGTGGCCCTCCTGTTCATGCCCCTGGGAGCTGGTGAAACTTGTGCTGTGCTAAGAAGCGGCATTTTTTCGGCAAAACATCTCAGTCGTGTTTACAGTGGAGTCGTTCTCTTTGAAAGCTCGTGTGGCTTCTGGTTTATGTTTCAAAGGCTTCTTGCAAAATTGGACAAATCGCCACTGGACTGAGATTTCCTCCCCCTCTGGCTGTTCTCAAATCCCATGGGTGAAACAGACTGATGTTTTCCTGCTGCTATGAGCTGAGAAAATACTCCCGTGTGCTGACAAGAGGGGCTGCTGTAAAATGCCCTTGGTAGCACTTGTGGCCTTCTGCCATGGCTCTCCTTTGGTGGAAGCTGTAAGGTAGACTTCTTCTTCCGTCTCTAACACGTAACTCCCGGGAGACTCCCTTTATCCTGAGCCTGCAATTTACATTTAGCCTCTGGCAAAGGAGAGGGGGGCTTCATTTTACCGAATTTCTAGCTGTCAAAATGATTATTGTTCTAGCCTGAGCTACTTTCTTAGCTGATCCAATGAATGGGAGAGTTCTGCAGAAGGAAACCTGTTCCCCCCTCCCTCTTCTAGTCTTGTGGCTATAGCAAAGTAGTTTAAACGAAATGCCTGCCTTTCAGAAGGCTAATGTGGAGGGAGAGGAATTCCATCGATTATCTTCCTTTGCTAAAATCCAAAGCTTGGAAAAGTGTTCCTTTACCCATCCTTAACTTTCTCCTTTGTCCTTCCCCACGCCCCCTCCAGGGAAGCGTATGCCAGAGGGAAGAAGCAGAAGCCTCCCTTTTTACCAGAGGAGCCGTCCTCCTCCTCCTCAGATGATCCTATTCCAGAGGAGTTGTTACGTCTCATTTGTCAAGAGAGACTGACTGACGCGGTTGTCAGTCCCTGCTGCGGAGACAGCGATTGTGACGACTGTAAGTGTCACTCCCATCTCTGTTAGTTCAAAACATCCCAGCTGATCTTCTGAAAGCAGAAATAGGAGATAACGAAATTACTTTGGTACCGGTTCTGGGTCCTACTTAAGCATACCCTGAATGGGAAAGGACTCTTCTCGTATTCAGGAAAAAACAAGGCAGAAGACTTTTTTCCCTTTTTACGTATCCAGTTAAAGCCTCTTTACGTGTGAAAGGACGAGTCTGAGAAGAGCGCATCAGTGTGCAGGCGATTACAGTATTCGCTATCGAAGGCATTTAGTTTGTCCGCAGCCCTTTCTCTCGTGCAAAACTGTAGAGCCAACTCTGGTGCCTTACCGTGGCCCGCAACAAACAGATAGTTAGGCATTGAATCCACATTCTGCTGCACGGGAGAGCTGGTTAAAACCTCCAGCACTCAAACCCGCTAATGGTTTTTTGAGATGTGTCTTCTTCATTAACCTTGAGGTTGGTGACTTCTCCCTGTACTAGCTAGTGGAAAAAAGACTAGTGGAAACATCAAGGCACAGCCTACGCTGCAGCTTCAGATGTTACAGTAGTGAAATACCAAAACTGTGTCGTTATTTGCTGCATGCTCGAGATTTTTTGCCCTCTTGGACATTGATAGCTTCATGCTCTCAATTCCAGTCCGTCTTCACCCATTAATCATAGGCGAGGTTTTATAACTGCTTAGAATGCCAAAAATGTCCTTAGTTTGGCTGAAGCCTATTTGGATGGTTCTCATTATACACAGGCATTAGAACAGCATTACTGGACTCTGAGGAGCATCCATCCATGCCCCACGTGTCATCAGGCAGCTGTTTCTGCTGATGCTTGAATTGCCAACAAGTTCCTACGCCAGGTAACAGGCTGACTTTTACGTAAACGGTTTGTAAGAAAAGTCTGTTTGTACAAAGCTGAAAGGGAAGAAAATACCAATTTACATCTCCTTAAGCAAGGCTACACTGAGTAAGGCTGAATGTACTTTTCAAATACATTCTCTGTCGTTACAGGAGCTTACAACTCTTGAGAGACCACCTGGGAAATTCAGGTCACGCTTTTGTTTAACAGGCTTGCCTCGCTTTCCAGTTCGGTGTTAACACTGAGGTACTCGAGGTACAGATACTCTGAGTTACCCGTCATTAACATCGGCCTTTCATGGGATGTGTTCACATATCTGCTTGCTGGCTTATTTCAGGATTGATAGCACTTACAGGAACACACAAGTCATTTTGCTCTGTGGAGGCTTTTGTTCCTGCATCTACGGCAGTTTCATATTAGCTTTTTTGTAAGTGCTTTTCTGCCTCGAGGCTGTGAACAACTTCAGAAAGGGAACTGGCTCCACAAAAATGTTTGTCTTCCCTGAGCCTTCTTCTCTGACTTGCGAGATAATCCTCTTCATCTCCTCTTCCCACAGTGCACAGCCCGGAGCCCTTGCGGTTCTCTCCCAGGCCCGATGGCTGCAGCAGGAGTCGGAGCTCAGGCAGCAAAGTCTGTTAGCACAGCAAGTGGTCCAAGAGCAAGAGTGGTGTCGCGGAGGAGTGGAAGGCACCTCGCTCCAAAGAGAGAAGCAGCGATGGGTTTGGGGGGGAAATACCCCCCCGTCCCGTGGCCCTCTGGCATTTTTGGGGGGCGGAAATAAATCCCCCCAACATCCTCCTCTATATTTTCGAAGGGGAACTAAGTGCCATCCCATGGCCCTCCTCTCTTTTGGGGTGAGAAATAACTGGTGTTCCTCTTACTTTGCAGCCAAATATTTGTAGTCGACTGCTCCCAGCCGAGCCGGGCCCTTGGCCATCGTGTTGCGTGGGGCTGTTGGGGTTGTAATCGACAGGAATCACAAAGACGGGAGCAAAATCCCACTCCGGGGCTGGATTTTTCTCTTTGCGGCAATTTTTTTTAATATTTAATTTATTTAAATGTTAAATATTATTTAATATTTAGGCTTTTGCTGCCTGAAATGATCATTGAAATGGCATTTGAAGTGTGGATCTTAAGAGGAGATATGTCTGCATTTCCTTTCTCAACAGGACCAAAATTTTGCGTCTGTCCCCAGAATTAAAAAGAGCAGAGGAATCCCACGGAGTTTCACGATGGAGGTGAAAGGTCCCCATACAAAGGGTGCCACGCTGACCAACACTGGAAGAGACGCAATGCCAGCTCTTAATGCGTAAGTATGGAATGAATTGGAGGGCCCAAAAAGCGAATGAGAGAAACCCCGCCGAAATGTCTGAGTGGCAATGCAAGCGAGTTGGCCAGCGTCTGTAAGGACGGGGGAGGAAGCATTGCCATTGTAGCGTAACCTTAACATCTGTGATACTTTCTAAGATCCAAATCGGGTGGCCCTCCTGTTCATGCCCCTGGGAGCTGGTGAAACTTGTGCTGTGCTAAGAAGCGGCATTTTCTCGGCAAAACATCTCAGTCGTGTTTACAGTGGAGTCGTTCTCTTTGAAAGCTCGTGTGGCTTCTGGTTTATGTTTCAAAGGCTTCTTGCAAAATTGGACAAATCGCCACTGGACTGAGATTTCCTCCCCCTCTGACTGTTCTCAAATCCCACGGGTGAAACAGACTGCTGTTTTCCTGCTGCTATGAGCTGCGAAAATACTCCCGTGTGCTGACAAGAGGGGCTGCTTTAAAATGCCCTTGGTAGCACTTGTGGCCTTCTGCCATGGCTCTCCTATGGTGGAAGCTGTAAGGTAGACTTCTTCTTCCATCTCTAAAATGTAACTCCCGGGAGACTCCCTTTATCCTGAGCCTGCACTTTACATTTAGCCTCTGGCAAAGGAGAGGGGGGATTCATTTCACCCGATTTCTAGCTGTCAAAATGATTATTGTTCTAGCCTGAGCTCGTTTCTTAGCTGATCCAATGAATGGGAGAGTTCTGCAGAAGGAAACCTGTTCCCCCCTCCCTCTTCTAGTCTTGTGGCTATAGCAAAGTAGTTTAAACGAAATGCCTGCCTTTCAGAAGGCTGATGTGGAGGGAGAGGAATTCCATCGATTGTCTTCCTTTGCTAAAATCCAAAGCTTGGAAAAGTGTTCCTTTACCCATCCTTAACTTTCTCCTTTGTCCTTCCCCACGCCCCCTCCAGGGAAGCGTATGCCAGAGGGAAGAAGCAGAAGCCTCCCTTTTTACCAGAGGAGCCGTCCTCCTCCTCCTCAGATGATCCTATTCCAGAGGAGTTGTTACGTCTCATTTGTCAAGAGAGACTGACTGACGCGGTTGTCAGTCCCTGCTGCGGAGACAGGGATTGTGACGACTGTAAGTGTCACTCCCATCTCTGTTAGTTCAAAACATCCCAGCTGATCTTCTCCAAGCAGAAATAGGAGATAATGAAATTACTTTGGTACCGGTTCTGGGTCATACTTAAGCCTACCCTGAATGGGAAAGGACTCTTCCCGTATTCAGGAAAAAACAAGGCAGAAGGCTTTTTTCCCTTTTTACGTATCCAGTTAAAGCCTCTTTACGTGTGAAAGGACGAGTCTGAGAAGAGCGCATCAGTGTGCAGGCGATTACAGTATTCGCTATCGAAGGCATTTAGTTTGTCCGCAGCCCTTTCTCTCGTGCACAACTATAGAGCCAACTCTGGTGCCTTACCGTGGCCCGCAACAAACATAGTTAGGCATTGAATCCACATTCTGCTGCACGGGAGAGCTGGTTAAAACCTCCAGCACTCAAACCCGCTAATGGTTTTTTGAGATGTGTCTTCTTCATTAACCTTGAGGTTGGTGACTTCTCCCTGTACTAGCTAGTGGAAAAAAGACTAGTGGAAACATCAAGACACAGCCTACGCTGCATCTTCAGATGTTACAGTAGTGAAATACCAAAACTGTGTCGTTATTTGCTGCATGCTCGAGATTTTTTGCCCTCTTGGACATTGATAGCTTCATGCTCTCAATTCCAGTCCGTCTTCACCCATTAATCATAGGCGAGGTTTTATAACTGCTTAGAATGCCAAAAATGTCCTTAGTTTGGCTAAAGCCTATTTGGATGGTTCTCATTATACACAGGCATTAGAACAGCATTACTGGACTCTGAGGAGCATCCATCCATGCCCCACGTGTCATCAGGCAGCTGTTTCTGCTGATGCTTGAATTGCCAACGAGTTCCTACGCCAGGTAACAGGCTGACTTTTACGTAAACGGTTTGTAAGAAAAGTCTATTTGTACAAAGCTGAAAGGGAAGAAAATACCAATTTACATCTCCTTAAGCAAGGCTACACTGAGGAAGGCTGAATGTACTTTTCAAATACATTATCTGTCATTACAGGAGCTTACAACTCTTGAGAGACCACCTGGGAAATTCAGGTCACGCTTTTGTTTAACAGGCTTGCCTCGCTTTCCAGTTCGGTGTTAACACTGAGGTACTCGAGGTACAGATACTCTGAGTTACCCGTCATTAACATCGGCCTTTCATGGGATGTGTTCACATATCTGCTTGCTGGCTTATTTCAGGATTGATAGCACTTACAGGAACACACAAGTCATTTTGCTCTGTGGAGGCTTTTGTTCCTGCATCTACGGCAGTTTCATATTAGCTTTTTTGTAAGTGCTTTTCTGCCTCGAGGCTGTGAACAACTTCAGAAAGGGAACTGGCTCCACAAAAATGTTTGTCTTCCCTGAGCCTTCTTCTCTGACTTGCGAGATAATCCTCTTCATCTCCTCTTCCCACAGTTCACAGCCCGGAGCCCTTGCGGTTCTCTCCCAGGCCCGATGGCTGCAGCAGGAGTCGGAGCTCAGGCAGCAAAGTCTGTTAGCACAGCAAGTGGTCCAAGAGCAAGAGTGGTGTCGCGGAGGAGTGGAAGGCACCTCGCTCCAAAGAGAGAAGCAGCGATGGGTTTGGGGGGGAAATACCACCCCCCCCGTGGCCCTCTGGCATTTTTGGGGGGCGGAAATAAATCCCCCCAACATCCTCCTCTATATTTTTCGAAGGGGAACTAAGTGCCATCCCATGGCCCTCCTCTCTTTTGGGGTGAGAAATAACTGGTGTTCCTCTTACTTTGCAGCCAAATATTTGTAGTCGACTGCTCCCAGCCGAGCCGGGCCCTTGGCCATCGTGTTGCGTGGGGCTGTTGGGGTTGTAATCGACAGGAATCACAAAGACAGGAGCAAAATCCCACTCCGGGGCTGGATTTTTCTCTTTGCGGCAATTTTTTTTAATATTTAATTTATTTAAATATTAAATATTATTCAATAGTTAGGCTTTTGCTGCCTGAAATGATCACTGAAATGGGATTTGAAGTGTGGATCTTAAGAGGAGATATGTCTGCATTTCTTTTCTCAACAGGACCAAAATTCTGCGTCTGTCCCCAGAATTAAAAAGAGCAGAGGAATTCCACGGAGTTTCACGATGGAGGTGAAAGGTCCCCATACAAAGGGTGCCACGCTGACCAACACTGGAAGAGACGCAATGCCAGCTCTTAATGCGTAAGTATGGAATGAATTGGAGGGACCAAAAAGCGAATGAGAGAAACCCCGCCGAAACGTCTGAGTGGCAATGCAAGCGAGTTGGCCAGCATCTGTAAGGACGGGGGAGGAAGCATTGCCATTGTAGCGTAACCTTAACATCTGTGATACTTTCTAAGATCCAAATCGGGTGGCCCTCCTGTTCATGCCCCTGGGAGCTGGTGAAACTTGTGCTGTGCTAAGAAGCGGCATTTTCTCGGCAAAACATCTCAGTCGTGTTTACAGTGGAGTCGTTCTCTTTGAAAGCTCGTGTGGCTTCTGGTTTATGTTCCAAAGGCTTCTTGCAAAATTGGACAAATCGCCGTTGGACTGAGATTTCCTCCCCCTCGGACAGTTCTCAATCCCATGGGTGAAACAGACTGATGTTTTCCTGCTGCCTCGAGCTGAGAAAATACTCCCGTGTGCTGACAAGAGGGGCTGCTGTAAAATGCACTTGGTAGCACTTGTGGCCTTCTGCCATGGCTCTCCTTTGGTGGAAGCTGTAAGGTAGACTTCTTCTTCCGTTTCTAACACGTAACTCCTGGGAGACTCCCTTTATCCGGAGCCTGCAATTTACATTTAGCCTCTGGCAAAGGAGAGGGGGGCTTCATTTCACCCGATTTCTAGCTGTCAAAATGATTATTGTTCTAGCCTGAGCTACTTTCTTAGCTGATCCAATGAATGGGAGAGTTCTGCAGAAGGAAACCTGTTCCCCCCTCCCTCTTCTAGCCTTGTGGCTATAGCAAAGTAGTTTAAACGAAATGCCTGCCTTTCAGAAGGCTAATGTGGAGGGAGAGGAATTCCATCGATTATCTTCCTTTGCTAAAATCCAAAGCTTGGAAAAGTGTTCCTTTACCCATCCTTAACTTTCTCCTTTGTCCTTCCCCACGCCCCCTCCAGGGAAGCGTATGCCAGAGGGAAGAAGCAGAAGCCTCCCTTTTTGCCAGAGGAGCCGTCCTCCTCCTCCTCAGATGATCCTATTCCAGAGGAGTTGTTACGTCTCATTTGTCAAGAGAGAATGACTGACGCGGTTGTCAGTCCCTGCTGCGGAGACAGTGATTGTGACGACTGTAAGTGTCACTCCCATCTCTGTTAGTTCAAAACATCCCAGCTGATCTTCTGAAAGCAGAAACAGGAGATAACGAAATTACTTTGGTACCGGTTCCGGGTCCTACTTAAGCATACCCTGAATGGGAAAGGACTCTTCTCGTATTCAGGAAAAAAAAAAAAAAAAAAAAGGCAGAAAGCTCTTTTCCCTTTTTACGTATCCAGTTAAAGCCTCTTTACGTGTGAAAGGACGAGTCTGAGAAGAGTGCATCAGTGTGCAGGCGATTACAGTATTCGCTATCGAAGGCATTTAGTTTGTCCGCAGCCCTTTCTCTCGTGCAAAACTATAGAGCCAACCCTGGTGCCTTACCATGGCCCGCAACAAACAGATAGTTAGGCATTGAATCCACATTCTTCTGCACGGGAGAGCTGGTTAAAACCTCCAGCACTCAAACCCACTAATGGTTTTTTGAGAAGCGTTTTCTTCATTAACCTTGAGGATGGTGACTTCTCCCTGTACTAGACAGTGGAAAAAAGACTAGTGGAAACATCAAGACACAGCCTACGCTGCATCTTCAGATGTTACAGTAGTGAAATACCAAAACTGTGTAGTTATTTGCCGCATGCTCGAGATTTTTTTGCCCTATTGGACGTTGATAGCTTCATGCTCTCAATTCCAGTCCGTCTTCACCCATTAATCATAGGCGAGGTTTTATAACTGATTAGAATGCCAAAAATGTCCTTAGTTTGGCTAAAGCCTATTTGGATGGTTCTCATTATACACAGGCATTACTGGACTCTGAGGAGCATCCATGCCCCACGTGTCATCAGGCAGCTGTTTCTGCTGATGCTTGAATTGCCAACGAGTTCCTACGCCAGGTAACAGGCTGACTTTTACGTAAACGGTTTGTAAGAAAAGTCTATTTGTACGAAGCTGAAAGGGAAGAAAATATGACTTTACATCTCCTTAAGCAAGGCTCAACTGAGTAAGGCTAAATGTACTTTTCAAATACATTATCTGTCGTTACAGAAGCTTACAACTCTTGAGAGACCACCTGGGAAATTCAGGTCACGCTTTTGTTTAACAGGCTTGCCTCGCTTTCCAGTTCGGTGTTAACACTGAGGTACTCGAGGTACAGATACTCTGAGTTACCCGTCATTAACATCGGCCTTTAATGGGATGTGTTCACATATCTGCTTGCTGGCTTATTTCAGGATTGATAGCACTTACAGGAACACCCAAGTCATTTTGCTCTGTGGAGGCTTTTGTTCCTGCATCTACGGCAGTTTCATATTAGCTTTTTTGTAAGTGCTTTTCTGCCTCGAGGCTGTGAACAACTTCAGAAATGGAACTGGCTCCACAAAAATGTTTGTCTTCCCTGAGCCTTCTTCTCTGACTTGCAAGATAATTCTCTTCATCTCCTCTTCCCACAGTTCACAGCCCGGAGCCCTTGCGGTTCTCTCCCAGCCCCGATGGCTGCAGCAGGAGTCGGAGCTCAGGCAGCAAAGTCTGTTAGCACAGCAAGTGGTCCAAGAGCAAGAGTGGTGTCGCGGAGGAGTGGAAGGCACCTCGCTCCAAAGAGAGAAGCAGCGATGGGTTTGGGGGGGGAAATACCACCCCCCCCCGTGGCCCTCTGGCATTTTTGGGGGGCGGAAATAAATCCCCCCCAACATCCTCCTCTATATTTTCGAAGGGGAACTAAGTGCCATCCCATGGCCCTCCTCTCTTTTGGGGTGAGAAATAACTGGTGTTCCTCTTACTTTGCAGCCAAATATTTGTAGTCGACTGCTCCCAGCCGAGCCGGGCCCTTGGCCATCGTGTTGCGTGGGGCTGTTGGGGTTGTAATCGACAGGAATCACAAAGACAGGAGCAAAATCCCACTCCGGGGCTGGATTTTTCTCTTTGCGGCAATTTTTTTTAATATTTAATTTATTTAAATATTAAATATTATTCAATAGTTAGGCTTTTGCTGCCTGAAATGATCACTGAAATGGCATTTGAAGTGTGGATCTTAAGAGGAGATATGTCTGCATTTCTTTTCTCAACAGGACCAAAATTCTGCGTCTGTCCCCAGAATTAAAAAGAGCAGAGGAATTCCACGGAGTTTCACGATGGAGGTGAAAGGTCCCCATACAAAGGGTGCCACGCTGACCAACACTGGAAGAGACGCAATGCCAGCTCTTAATGCGTAAGTATGGAATGAATTGGAGGGACCAAAAAGCGAATGAGAGAAACCCCGCCGAAACGTCTGAGTGGCAATGCAAGCGAGTTGGCCAGCATCTGTAAGGACGGGGGAGGAAGCATTGCCATTGTAGCGTAACCTTAACATCTGTGATACTTTCTAAGATCCAAATCGGGTGGCCCTCCTGTTCATGCCCCTGGGAGCTGGTGAAACTTGTGCTGTGCTAAGAAGCGGCATTTTCTCGGCAAAACATCTCAGTCGTGTTTACAGTGGAGTCGTTCTCTTTGAAAGCTCGTGTGGCTTCTGGTTTATGTTCCAAAGGCTTCTTGCAAAATTGGACAAATCGCCGTTGGACTGAGATTTCCTCCCCCTCGGACAGTTCTCAATCCCATGGGTGAAACAGACTGATGTTTTCCTGCTGCCTCGAGCTGAGAAAATACTCCCGTGTGCTGACAAGAGGGGCTGCTGTAAAATGCACTTGGTAGCACTTGTGGCCTTCTGCCATGGCTCTCCTTTGGTGGAAGCTGTAAGGTAGACTTCTTCTTCCGTTTCTAACACGTAACTCCTGGGAGACTCCCTTTATCCGGAGCCTGCAATTTACATTTAGCCTCTGGCAAAGGAGAGGGGGGCTTCATTTCACCCGATTTCTAGCTGTCAAAATGATTATTGTTCTAGCCTGAGCTACTTTCTTAGCTGATCCAATGAATGGGAGAGTTCTGCAGAAGGAAACCTGTTCCCCCCTCCCTCTTCTAGCCTTGTGGCTATAGCAAAGTAGTTTAAACGAAATGCCTGCCTTTCAGAAGGCTAATGTGGAGGGAGAGGAATTCCATCGATTATCTTCCTTTGCTAAAATCCAAAGCTTGGAAAAGTGTTCCTTTACCCATCCTTAACTTTCTCCTTTGTCCTTCCCCACGCCCCCTCCAGGGAAGCGTATGCCAGAGGGAAGAAGCAGAAGCCTCCCTTTTTGCCAGAGGAGCCGTCCTCCTCCTCCTCAGATGATCCTATTCCAGAGGAGTTGTTACGTCTCATTTGTCAAGAGAGAATGACTGACGCGGTTGTCAGTCCCTGCTGCGGAGACAGTGATTGTGACGACTGTAAGTGTCACTCCCATCTCTGTTAGTTCAAAACATCCCAGCTGATCTTCTGAAAGCAGAAACAGGAGATAACGAAATTACTTTGGTACCGGTTCCGGGTCCTACTTAAGCATACCCTGAATGGGAAAGGACTCTTCTCGTATTCAGGAAAAAAAAAAAAAAAAAAAAGGCAGAAAGCTCTTTTCCCTTTTTACGTATCCAGTTAAAGCCTCTTTACGTGTGAAAGGACGAGTCTGAGAAGAGTGCATCAGTGTGCAGGCGATTACAGTATTCGCTATCGAAGGCATTTAGTTTGTCCGCAGCCCTTTCTCTCGTGCAAAACTATAGAGCCAACCCTGGTGCCTTACCATGGCCCGCAACAAACAGATAGTTAGGCATTGAATCCACATTCTTCTGCACGGGAGAGCTGGTTAAAACCTCCAGCACTCAAACCCACTAATGGTTTTTTGAGAAGCGTTTTCTTCATTAACCTTGAGGATGGTGACTTCTCCCTGTACTAGACAGTGGAAAAAAGACTAGTGGAAACATCAAGACACAGCCTACGCTGCATCTTCAGATGTTACAGTAGTGAAATACCAAAACTGTGTAGTTATTTGCCGCATGCTCGAGATTTTTTTGCCCTATTGGACGTTGATAGCTTCATGCTCTCAATTCCAGTCCGTCTTCACCCATTAATCATAGGCGAGGTTTTATAACTGATTAGAATGCCAAAAATGTCCTTAGTTTGGCTAAAGCCTATTTGGATGGTTCTCATTATACACAGGCATTACTGGACTCTGAGGAGCATCCATGCCCCACGTGTCATCAGGCAGCTGTTTCTGCTGATGCTTGAATTGCCAACGAGTTCCTACGCCAGGTAACAGGCTGACTTTTACGTAAACGGTTTGTAAGAAAAGTCTATTTGTACGAAGCTGAAAGGGAAGAAAATATGACTTTACATCTCCTTAAGCAAGGCTCAACTGAGTAAGGCTAAATGTACTTTTCAAATACATTATCTGTCGTTACAGAAGCTTACAACTCTTGAGAGACCACCTGGGAAATTCAGGTCACGCTTTTGTTTAACAGGCTTGCCTCGCTTTCCAGTTCGGTGTTAACACTGAGGTACTCGAGGTACAGATACTCTGAGTTACCCGTCATTAACATCGGCCTTTAATGGGATGTGTTCACATATCTGCTTGCTGGCTTATTTCAGGATTGATAGCACTTACAGGAACACCCAAGTCATTTTGCTCTGTGGAGGCTTTTGTTCCTGCATCTACGGCAGTTTCATATTAGCTTTTTTGTAAGTGCTTTTCTGCCTCGAGGCTGTGAACAACTTCAGAAATGGAACTGGCTCCACAAAAATGTTTGTCTTCCCTGAGCCTTCTTCTCTGACTTGCAAGATAATTCTCTTCATCTCCTCTTCCCACAGTTCACAGCCCGGAGCCCTTGCGGTTCTCTCCCAGCCCCGATGGCTGCAGCAGGAGTCGGAGCTCAGGCAGCAAAGTCTGTTAGCACAGCAAGTGGTCCAAGAGCAAGAGTGGTGTCGCGGAGGAGTGGAAGGCACCTCGCTCCAAAGAGAGAAGCAGCGATGGGTTTGGGGGGGGAAATACCA